>LPNX010753490.1:99018-134288 GCA_001517045.1 Pseudotsuga menziesii
TTTTAAAAGCCCTAACCTCATATATATTAATTTAACTTGTTATTTCTGCTGTTTTAGTATTATTTAGGTGGCTGGAAACTCAGTTTCCAGTCAGTCTGTGAGCTCTATGCAAAAATAGCTCTGTCTCGAATACTTGTGGTATCAATTGATCCGCATCTGCGGTAAATGAAGTCGGTCTGAATTGGTTTATCCAATCTCTCGAGCCGAACGCAAGTTCCTTCGGGATTAACTTATTGCATACCTCTTTGATAAATATTATTCATATTTCTGTCATACTTTCGCTCAGATTTTTATGTAAAAAATTGTAAATTTTGTACTAATATTGTAACAGCAGATTTTTTTAGTATTTCATGTGATTTGCAGCGAAGAATAGTTCGCTGGTTTTTGACAGGTTATTCATCTTTAAAGAAGAATTGCTGCCCCAAAAGACATAAAATCCCCTCAAGCTTCAACCGGCATAAAAGGGGTTCCATTCCTCAACTTTCTCTCTCAAAGTTTTCTGTTATTGTAAACCCCAAAGAGAGTCTCTTGGGGTATTCTTTAAAGTCTTGTAATCATTTATAATTTATGAGTAAGTAGATTAGGAAGAAGTAGATAGTTAGTTTTACTTCCAGCTACCCACCTATCTTTGTGACAGACCATCATCTCTGTCTCAAAGATTGTTGTGAGGTGAGTTTACTATAGTTTAGCTGCTTTCAAGTTTCTGCTTATGCAAGTCTCGTTTTTTTGTTAAAAAAGTAACCATACAACCCATCCAACTTGTGTATCCTCTATCCACTTGTCATCTCCCTTTAGGGAATTCAAGCTGGATATGAAAAACAGGGTAAGTGGGGGCTTAGTTATTAGATTAACTTTCCTTTTCTTGTACTACAATCTACAATCAATCTCTTTACTTTCCAAATTCTTTTGATTATTTTAAAATAAACCTTGCATATTAAACATCAAGATTAAAATAAATCTTTAAAATTTACCAACCAAGCTTCTCTATCTCCTGCTCCTCTACTCGGTTATCACCCTCCGGGGTACTCCGAGATACGACCAAGGGAAAAGGAAGTCGTAGTCTAATAGGCATCCATCTAGAGACTTTTGAATCGATTAAAAACAGTGACTCGAAAGTTGCAAGGGGTAGCAGGCTGGGGACAGTCTCTAGGCGCTTCGTCGTCCTCCTTGTGAGCACCGGGCCATTGGGGTTTGACCTGTGAGCTAGGGGTGGGCTTGCTCCCACCTGTTGAGCGCAACAGCATTCCATCTTCAGTTTGAGAAGAACTAGATCGGGGTAGTCACACCACCGGACCTAAAACTAACTTCAAGAAGAACAACTCTAATTAAAATTTATTAAAATTAACCAAGAAGCATTGCAAAATACCCTACAAACACAGATTACTACTTTTACTACAATCATTTTCACTTCATTTTACTGTAAGCACTACAATACATTTATTTCAAGCACTCTTTTACTACAATACAACACTACAATTTGTACTTCCAGCACTTTATTTCTCAGTACATTTATTTACTTTCGATTTTGCAAATGAGCATGTGGTGAATGTTGACTGCTTAAACCTTTTCATATTTAAATTCACTGCTGGTTTAGTAATCTGTATTCATAACGATTTTTGGCTAACTCGCAAATTGGTTTCATTTGTTTATCATATTGTTTTATTTCATTACTGTTCATAATCATATTGTTTACATATTGTATCTTTTGACTCCATTCAATATAGGCACTGGTCTTATAATTTTGTAATCTTAATAAAAAGATCCCTTTAATTAATCTTCAATTAATTAATAAACCTGGAACATAGTTTTTCCATAGGGACTACCCCCCTTGGCTCTGTTGGGATCTTGCCTAAACGGAGGAGCTGTAGACTGTGGTGACAGTGGTCCCCAGCTCTCGCTTGCCCCCAAGGACACACATAGCAGGTTGTGACTTTCCTGCGTCTTAAAGTGTGAATTAGGCGGCAACAGTTGGTTAGTGTCAATGGTAAGTGGCACTGGCCACTGTCAATAGTCCTCCAGCTCCTCTTTGGAAAAATCACCATCATTGTCATTGCTCTCTCCTCCATCCTCATCCTCCTCCTCTGCAACCAATCCAAGATCTGTTGTTGCATCTACTGGCATGGATGATGACTCCTTCAAAAGGCTCATCATCAAAAGTGACACTAGTTCTTGAGTTGGATGCTCTTATGTTTTATTGATGGTCTCCTTGGTTAATGGTGTTAAAGATTGTGTAACTTTGGAAGATATTCTTATTGTATTTTTATTGTATTATTGTTATATCTCCTTCGGGGGATGTTATTGATGTACTTGGTCATGTAAAAGTCTTGAAAGAATCAATGTAAACCTTCTGTTGTAAGTTGGGTCAATAGTACCCGTTATCACATATATGCTGGGTTACCATATTCTATTTTTCAAATTCCAGTAAACTTTTTCACACAATTCCCTTACACATGAGATGCTGAGATGAGCACCTATGATGGATCACTATTTGATGATGGACTATAGTACTTTCACATGCCATGACTGAGTCTCGGGACACTCAGATTTGAGGACTGATGTAGCCATTTAGCAGTAGTTTCTCAATGGACAGATGTTGGTTAGGATTGGTTATTTACATGTATATGACTCAGTAGATATTATCTTGTGTTATGCTTATTATTGCTTTTATACTCATTCTTGTAACATGTCTTAGCATTTAGTGTCTTGATCTGGTGATCATATAAATATGTGGACCTATTGGGCACCCAATATGCAAGTTAATTACAGCTAACATACGGAGTGTGCAATATTTATTGTCAACCCAAGGAAGTCTTTTATTTCAAGGATAACATGCACTATATATGCTTAAACACTGAGTTGCTGTAAGTAAACAATCCTATTCTCTGCTCAGCTACGTTCATTCCAGGGATCCACTTAATCTAGTTTACCTTCTAAAGAATACAGCCACAATTACCTTCTACTGTTCTTGATCTAGAATTGAAATGTTTATGAAATCACATCTAGATTACTTTTGCAGAAAATGAAATCCTGTTTACTAATGATTTACCCAACTATCTTGATCCGATTATTCTAGAAATCCAAAAGACATGAATTGAGTTCAACTATTCTAGAAATTCAGAGTACAGGAATTGAGTTCAACTATTCTATGAATTCAAAGTACATGAATGAAATTCTGCAACTATAAAAGCAAAGAAGCAAACTGAAAACAACAATGAAAAGATCTAAGGATGAACAGAGCTGTTACAGCGACCACGTAGTTGCATAAGGAACAATTACTTATACAGTCGACTGTCACACCATGCCACTACAGCTTTCAAGAGATGCAACTAATAACACACCCTAAATCCACAACTGTTGCAGCTTACTATGAGAAAATGGAATTAACACAACATCACACAACAGAATAATTAAAATTCCTAATCTAACTTAGCAATCCCTGTGGGAAGGTGGGCCCAGCCTTCACACAGAGATGCTGGAAGTAACACACGTTAAAACATTGAGATTTGAAGTAACTCCTTGTATTAAAAAGGGCAGATCAAACACACAACCTCAGTCGCAGTTGATACAATAATTTGGTTCAGGGTTCAACCTCTGGCTCAGAACAATTCCCCATATTTATACAATGTCAATCATAACATCCTATCCCTATTATTGGGCAGCCATGAAGATCTTTGATCTTCAGGCGGCCTTAATTACAAAAACTGTTACAGTCGTGGCAAGATGAGAGTAGGAAATATAGGGAGATTGTTAATTGACCCAGAAATAATGATATCCGCAGATTACAACTATACACGAGCAGCGGGGCACTGTTGCCTTCCAAATCTGCCGCATTCTGTTGCAGCTACCCTTGTACAGCTTTGCCTGGAATAATATACTAAGACCGCATTCTTTGGGCAATGGTAGGATGGATGGCAATCAACTTAAGAAATGAATGTCCATCTTTCCCTTAGCATGTTCAGCCCATTATACCTGCATTCTCTATATCTTGAAATACCTTTACAAATCATCATATATTAGCACCTTTTCAAGGTATAGAGACTTAATTACCACAATCCTAAGTATTAATAAAATAAGACAATAATTAATCATACCTTAGTGACTTGAGGAGCAGAGTGAGGGAAAAATATCTGTTTAGCATGCTCAATAGGGTAGGATAAGGCAAAAAGAGGTGAATAGGGAGGGTCAAAAAGGGGCCATTTCTGGGTCCAACATCCCCCCCCAACTGTCCTGTTGCATGTCCTCGTGCAACAACCTCCATTACTCTGAATCTAAATCTTGCACTATGCTTTGTTCATGGAGAGAAGAAAAGTTGTAGGGGAATTCAGATGTTCCTTCTTTTTCTATAAACCCCTTATGGACAACCCAATAATTCCAACATTTCTGCTCTTTTGCCCTAGTCAATGAGAAATCCTCTCTGTACGGTTTTGCTGGTCACCAGATGAGAGGAAATTTAAATTTCAGTCCCAACCAATTAACCCCACATTCCCTTATACATCCAACATACCCCTCAATCCTGGAAAGTGCTTGTTCAAAATTTCTATAACAATAGGGATCCTTATTTCTAAGGGTTGGAGAGGCAACCTGCCATCTGTGCTTACTACCTTCCAAAGTTGTTTGTTGATGTGTGGAAATCTGGCTCGTACAAGTAGAAATAACCCCTCCCTGCAGTTCCATTATATGTCGAGTTTGGATGGGGCATGAAAGTAGACTCTGGTGTAGAGCAAGAAAAATACGAGGATTTTGAGGCTCACTTCGGATCCACAAATTAGAGTGGGCTTCATTGTGAAGAAAGGTTTGAAAATACCTTTCCCACTGAACATGATTGCTCACAAAAGAAGCAAAAGACCTCAGCTGAACATCGCCTGAAAAAGGAACAGGATTCGAATGGCGGTCCAAAGGACAAGCCATCTCATGCAAATACAGCTCACACAACAAATTCTGGTCTTCAAAATTACTTCTCAGAAATGTTTCCAAGAATTTTGTTGAGGTTGCTATCTCAAATGATCTTCCTTTTTTCACAGCCCTTAATTTAAACCAAATAAATTGTTCAAATAAAAAGACAGGGTAAGAGGAGGAAGGTACCCTGGTGCCCAATAGTTCTTGAGAAAGAGAATACATCTGGTCTTTTTCTGCCTGCATAGATTTGAATTTTTTGAACTCCCTCAGCTCCTTCTGTAGTTCTTCCTCACGGAGTTTCTGGATCATGAGTTCTTCTGCCCATTTTTCCTTCAGTCCCCTGATAGTCTTTTTATGTTCAGCGAGGGAAACCATCCCCTCTTGGTAGCTTTCCACCTGACTTCTCCATTTTCTTACTTCCATTCTCAAGATTGAGATTTCTTCTTTAGGCTTTAGGGTTTCTTCTTCTTCAGGATACTCCTCCTTATCATAATCCAGATCAATAAAATTTTGAAGGGGTTTAGTCCACACCTTATCACCTGATGTGCCACATTGGACATTTTGCACTTCTGAGGTTATTTTTGGGGGTGTTGGTTCTTGTGTAACAGCATCCCTTCTTGAATTTTCTTTTGCAACAGCTCCAACCACTTCTGGAGATGTTGGTTCTTGTGTAACAACATCCTCTTTTTGGGATTTTCCTATGGCAACTTCGGCAGCTGATTGCGAGGATGTTGGTTCTTGTGTGGCAACTTCCTCCTGAATTTTGATCTTCTTATCTACCTGATTATCAACTGCGATCTCAGCAGGGGAATGTAAGGCTGCTGGTTCTTGTGTGACAGAGCCCTGTTCTTCTTTTTCCTCATGCTGTTGGGGTTGGATGACTTCTTCAATATAAAGCTGTTCTTCAAGGATTTCAGTATCACCTGAGAATTGTGATTAAGCTTGTTCATCTTCACCTAAATCCACATCAGGAATGACATCCAATTCGGGGTTGGTTTCCTGTTGCATCCTGAGAGTCTCTACTGCAATTTTCAAGGATGTTGGTTCTTGTGTAGCAACATCCTGGTTTACTTCTTCATCTCCCTGTTGTTGTGCTTCCATTTCTAATGCCTCTGTGTCCTGAGACAATTCTGGAGTCGTGGTACAAATGTCTTCAATCCCTGGTTCTTCTTCTCTCATTTGAACGACCACTTGGACAAGAACATTCAAGGATCCTGGTTCTTGTGTGTCAGCATCCTGTTCGACCTCATCATTGTTTTGTTGTTGTGGTTCCATTTCTATTATTTCTATGTCATGAGAGGGTTCAGGGGTCACAGCGCAATCTTCATCCATAAAATCAGGAATAATCTCATCCTCTGGTTCCTTTGTCCCAGGGTTGGTGGCAATCTCTATAGGAATATTCAAAGATGCTGGTTCTTGTGTGGCAGCATCCTGCACATCTGAAACTTCCTTCTCATGAAATTTCTCTTGGGGAATTTCACCATCTCTCAAATCGGTAATTTCATCAGGAATATTCAAAGATGCCGGTTCTTGTGTGGCAGCATCCTGCACATCTAAAACTTCCTTCTCATGAAGTTTCTCTTGGGGAATCTCACCTTCTCTCAAATCAGGTTGTCCCTGTCCTTCCACAACTGTAGGTGCAGACTGCTGTGTTGTAAAGGCACGAACTATGACCTTGTATCCTGACTCATCAAAGATTTCTCCACACGTAGAACAGACCACTCTTTCTTCCTCATTGCCAGCCTTGGTAGGATTTGATCCTTCCAGTTGATCTGCAGCTTCAACCAATGTGTGCAGCTTCCTTTCACTCTGTTTTCTGCACGCTTCCTTCCAATTTTCCAATTCTTTTCTGAGTGCTTGTACTTCCTCTTTTAATAGCCTATTTTCAAACAGAAGTCCTTCAATTTGAGGTTCTTCTTCGACTGGTCCCTGTGGAGCATTAATTGTTTTGGGTCTAAGAATGGGGAACTCAATTTGTGCTTCTAAGGTTGCCCATCTTTCCCTTGCTACTTCTGCTACTGTGACTGACCTGGTTCTTTTCCGTCTTATTGGTGGTGATGCCTTTATTTCATCCTTTGATCTCCTCCTTTTTCTTTGTGGTGCTGGAGTTTCTAGATTCACAGCTAAAGTGTAAGGGATATCCCCAGTTCCAACATTTTCTTGTTCTTCGGGACGTTCTTCCTCAATTAAGGTTCCTCCCCATTCAGGGGAAGATTCAATGGTCACCACCTTAGTGTTTTCTTCTGTTATCATAGCTCTAACATCTTCGGTTTCAACTGTCGCAGCATCTAATGCTACTCCAGTTTCAACCTTTACTGTCAGAGCTGCCCCAATATTTAGTCTTTCCACAAGGTTTTCTTGTACATCCTCTCCCAATTGTTCTGCTTGTTCTTTTGACTGATCCTCTGATCTAATCTCATCCCCCCCGCCAACTAAATTGGAGGGGCTCCGAACCTCCTGTTGCTCTACATTTCCCCCCAACTGTGGATTGACCGGCTCTTCTTGATTTTGAACAGGCCCCATGAGTACAGGTACTGCCATTTCTTCTTCTATTGGAACACCGAGTATAAGAACAGGTTCTTGAACTTGAGCTGTAAATTGCTCCCAGGTTTGGTTGTGTTGAGCAAGGGTCCGTAAGATTATTAATTTAATGAGGCCATGGTGGGTAAGTGAAGAGAGTGGGTGCTTAGCAGCTGGACAAACCCAGCCATATGATGTAAATCATTGAATAAATAGAATGGAATGTTTAGCAAAACCCTGTGACGGAGGTGATATAATAAAGGAAATTCGAAGTGATAGATTGTTTGATACCTACCTTCACGGGTGATATATTTCTTGAGAAAAATTGCTACTTGATTCCATGGCCGTGGCAGTGACTGTAATGTTATCCCCCTCCGTGATGATTGAATGTGCTCCCCTTCCCTGAGAAAATCCTGTACTGCTGCTGGATTGGGGGTTCTTCGTCCAAACCAAGCTCTGCCCACTTGGAGAAGACCAGTGACCTGAGCCACTATGTCTTCAGAGACTTCAATACGCAATCCCCAAACCTTTGAGTGCGTTTCCGTAAGATTCAAGGCGAACTGTAAAGCTACTTCACGGTGAAATCCATTCAGGTGTTGAAAGAATTCAGTCCAGCCCGTAGCTTGAAAGATAGCGAAAACTTCAACATTTCGTCTGAGTTCTCGCATATTTGGAGGTTCATATCGAGCTGGAATACCCATGTCTACCGCCTTCAGAAGTATGTTGTAGTCCAACAAATTACAGATTTCGACAATGGAGGTTGAAGCACAGAGTATGCATGAACATCTGAGAGTGGAGTTGGGTAAATTCGAAAAGTTTCAGCTTATCGGATGAAAAGGCATTAGGCGAACGAAAACTGACTGTGTTGCAGCTGCCGAAAAAGGTGTCGCAGCTGCTGGGAAGGATGAAAAGGCGTTAGGCGGACGAAAATTGACTGTGTTGCAGCTGCCGGAAAAGGTGTCGCAGCTGTTGGAAAAGGTGTTGCGGCGGCGCGAAACGAGATTTATGGGCAAGAATGAAATGGTGTCGCAGCTGTCGAAACGAAAGTTATGGGGAAAGGTAAAACAGTGTCGCAGCTGCCGGAAAAGGTGTCGCAGCTGCTGGAAAAAGGGTGTTGCAGCTACCAGAAAAAGGTGTCGCAGTTGCCAGAAAAAAGGTGTCGCAGCTGCCGAAAAAAGGTGTCGCAGCTGCCGGAAAAGGTGTCGCAGCTGCGACAAATTTATTTAAAGAAAAAAATTTGGTGCAGGAAGTTACAGAAGAACGACATTGGTCGCCAGGCCCGATGATGACCACCGTTCTTAGGCGTTTTCCTGCACATTTCATAAGAACAAAAAAAACGGATCAAGTGCAAAAGAAAAAGATAACAATAACATAAAAACAATTTACAGTGATTAATTAAGGATTGACAAGGGCAGAGAAAAATTCCTGCCCTTGTGCTAATTGGTAGTCTGGATCAGCTGCAATTTGTGAGATAAATGCGTCCTTTGAAATGGGCTTATGGTACAGTCGCAGCCTGTGACCATTAGCAAATAATGGTGCGCGGTTCTCATCAATGGTTACCAGGTGGACCGTACCATTATCAAATACTCTGTCTACTAGATATGGGCCCAGCCATCTTGTGCGTAGTTTACCCTTGAAATCTCTTTTGAATCTGGAATCGTATAATAGTGCCCAGTCTCCCTCATAGAAGACCTTCTTTTTGATGAATCGGTCATGCCAATTGGATCTCTGTTGCTGAATTAATATAGTTTGGTCTACAGCGGCTAACTGGTTCTCATCCAATTCGTTCAATTGATTCAATCTTCTCTTCTGGGCTTCAGTTACATCTAGGTTTACCTCTGTGGCTGTCTTCGAAGTCTTAATCTAAAATTCAATTGGGAAGACGACACTTTTCCCATACACCAAGTCGTAAGGAGAGAAACCTGTAGTGTTGCGCCAAGTAGTACAATATGCCCACAATGCTTCCGGAAGTCTATCAACCCAATCTCTTCGATGGCTCTTGACTGTCTTGGTAAGGATAGCCTCAATGACTTTGTTAGTGCTTTCCACCTGGCCATTGGCATGGGGATGGTAAGGTGAAGCTATCATGTGCTGAATATGGTACTTCCGTAGCAGAGTTTCAAATTGATACGACACAAACTGCAGTCCTCCATCGGTAACCACTTCCTTGGGTACCCCAAAGCAAGTAAAGATTTCACTATACAGGAAATCAATCATAGCCTGGTCATTGGCCTTCGCCAAAGCCACAACTTCTACCCATTTCGTCATATAGTCGGTACAGACTAAGATGTAGGCTTTCTGCTTTGAATGAGGGCTGATAGGACCAACAAAATCTAAACAAAATCTAAAGCCCACCTATCAAAGGGTTCAACCACCAATTGTGGTTGCAAAGGCATTTGATCTAATCTATTGGGATGACCCATCCTTCGGCAACTATCACAAGATTGGACATATCCTTTTGCATCCCTGAAAAGGGTCGGCCAATAGTAGCCCATTCTCAGCACTTTGTGTCCTGTCCTTCTGTCTACAAAATGCCCCCCACAAGGCTCATCATGGCAGGCCTTCAGTATACGGAATATTTCATCTTCTCTCACACACCTTCTGATCTCAAGGTCAGGGCCTGTGTAGAAGAGATGACCATTTACCCAACAATACCTGGCACTTTGTTGAATAATTTTCCTCTTTTCTCTTTTGGACAAATGTGTTGGAAGCTTTCCTGCAGCCAAGTAATTAGCGACATCTGCATACCAAGGGGAGTGAGCTGAAACTGCAAATAAGTGTTCATTTGGAAAAGAGTCCTCAACAAACAAATTATCATCACTGTTAGTGAAACGAGATAAGAAATCAGCGACAGCATTTTCTCTTCCAGGTTTATCTATAATGGTAATATCAAACTCCTGTAATAATAAAAGCCATCTAGTCACCCTGGCATTAGTAACAGGTTTATTCATTAGATATTTGATTGCAGAGTGGTTAGTGTGCACAAATGTAGGATATCCAGTAATATAATGTCGAAATTTGTTAATGGAGTAAACAATGGCTAAGAACTCATTCTCGGTGACAGTATAATTAAGTTCAGCAGGGGCTAAGGTTTTACTAATATAATAAATTGCATAAGGTACTTGACCATCCTGTTGTCCTAAAACTGCTCCAATAGTAGTATCAGAAGCATTTGAAGAAATGTGGAAGGGCAGGGTCCAATTGGGTCCTCTTAAGATGGGAGTTGTGGATAGCTTTTCCTTAAGCTTAACAAACGTTGTCTGGCATGCTTCATTCCAAACGAATTGCACATCCCTCATTAACAGTGTGTTGCCCACCTATTTCGACTAGGTGGCAACTCCATGTACATGAAGATGTACATAGTTGTACAAATGGTACCTTGGAAAAAATCTGAGGTTTTTTTCACTTCTGCAGGGCAATTGCCCCTTTGTAAAACGAAATGTCCGCTCCCCTGCGTGGGAAGATTAATGTAATTCTATGTGTTGGTATGGGTCATATGATATGGATGCCACACCATGGAACTGGTTGTTAGGGAAGTCCCCTCATCGAGTGTTTTTTTCCCTTTCCAATTGATCTTGTTGTGTAAATGATTTTAATTGGTTTGGTTTTTCACTCAAAATCCTCCAAAGTGGTGACGGGCGTTCTAGCAGTCAAGTCCATGGGGTGGCTAAGGCTTCAAATGTTATTCATGGCCATGCTAGACATTTGTATAGAGTCTTGCGGAGTTTCCTTATGTTGTTGTATTTTTATTTATTTTTTTCCAGTTAATTAATTTCACCCCTTGGTGGTTAATTAACTGAGTTTTGATGTAATAATGTAATTGCTCAAGCACTGGCATTTTGTAATAGGGGCTATGAATGCAAAGTAAAATTGCTATGAAACCCCCTAAGCCATTGCTTCGAGTCCCATGTCTTTCTGATAAGCGGTTGAAGAGATAGACCAATTTTGGTCAGGAGGGGTCTATCTCCCCTAAGGAATTAATTAATTTCCCTAAGTCAAAATTCATATTATTTGATTTTGAAGGAAAAAATCAAATAATGCCATGGTAATTTTGTTTGGGGGTTGTTAAGCCTAGGAAAATTTATTTCATAATTTTTCCACCCCCCCATGGCCAAGATATTAATTTTTCCAATTTTATTTTTAATTTTTCCTAAGTCAAATTGGGAAAATTAAAAAATTAAATCTTAGGTGAAGTATATTTTTAGCCTAAGTCTAAGGTTAAAAATTTATCTTGGATGCAAAAGATTAAAGTCAAAGCCATTTTTGGCCAAGCCACCAAGTAAAAGGGAGAAAACCCCCATTAGTGGGGGCACTAAAGATAGAGGTGGTTTAAACCTTCAATATAGAGGGGCGTCACATATTAAAGCGGCCAAACGTGGAGAGGGCGGCCATGTTTAGAGGACGCCACTAAATATAGTGGGGCGCATGCATAGAAAGGGCACTAAAGAGTAGTAGAGGCACTAGCTACTATAAGGAGGCGCTACCTCAAATAAAGGGCGTCTAGATTTAATAGAAGGGCGCTACACATTTGGAGGGCGCCACCATAATAAAAGGCGCCACTACATATGGAGAGGGCGCCAAATATAGTGGGGGCGTCACACATTAAAGGGGAGACGCCTAGTGTAGAGGAGATTCTAACTTAATAGAAGGGCGCTAGCCATATGGAGGACGTCACCAAACTTAGAGGAAACACCAAGTTTAGAGGAGTCAAAGCTAAATTTGGAGGGGGGCGCCTATGTTGGGCCCACTCTTAACCACAAAAAGAGATCTAAGGTGAATGCTCAGTCAAAACCTTAGATCTAAGGGTGTATATTGGTTTGACATGGATCAAGCACCCTAGCCATTGATTGAAAATTAATCTAAGGGTGTAGATTGATTGAGAGTGCTAAAAAGTCAAAACCTAGATCTAGTGGTGGAGATTTGACCTAGATCTAGATCTAATCTTGGCCGTTGATCTTCAAGGGGTTGGGGTTGCTCCTCAACTATAAAATAGGGGTCTCACTCCCTCATTTCATAGGATCTCTCATGCTATTGTTATGCTGCCGGAATATTTCTCCACTCTTCTCTCAAGCTCTTGTGCTATTGTAAACTTCTTGTCCTAGTTGGGCCATTTAATCAAGTAAATCTTTGGAGGAAGTCTTGGTGTCTACATTTCATGCTTCTTGTGTAAGGTAACTTGCTTCATCTTTATTTGATTTTGCATTTGTATTAGCTTAGATAGCTCTCCACAAAGTATTTTGTGAAGAGACTTGTAGGTAGAAGTATTTTTACCTACATTTGTGAGTAGATTAGTAAGATCCTACAAAGTATTTTGTAGGATTTATTTATGTGCTCACCTCTTGGCTTACATTTTGCAGATCTCATAAGTTTGTTTGCAGGGAACTAGAACAAAGGAGCCTTTTCCATTGGTTTAAAAGCTTTGTTTTCATTTTCGCACTTTTGGAAAAAAGGGTTTTAAAACTCAGTTTTTATCACTGTATAGTGATAAAAACCTTGGTTTTAAAGCCCCAACCCTTAGTATATTAGTATAGGTTTTTATTTCCGCTGTTTAAACATCATTTAGGTGGCTGGAAACTCAGTTTTCAGCCCTCTAAACTTCATATTTCTGTTATATGTTCACTCAGATTTTTTACTGTAATATAGTGATTTTTTGGTACTAACTTTTTCTAACAAATTCTTTGAGTTTTCTGTAATTTCCAGCAAGTAAAGCTTGCTGGTTTGTGACAGGTTTTACACAGGTGAAGGGGAGGTGCTGCCCAAATAGGCCCAAAAACACCTCAACCTTCAACCGGTTCCCAAAGGGGTTCAAACCCTCAACTCCTTCCTTTCTTTTTCTGATATTTGTAAACCCCAACGAGAAGTTCTCTTGGGGTATTCTGCAAAAGTTAATAAGCACTTGTAATATATGTGTAAATAGATTAGGAAGGAGAGTAGATTTCAGTTTATGCAATTTTTCTGTTTACCCACCTATCTTTGTGACAGACCACCATCTCTGTCACAAAGATTGAAGTGAGGTTAGTTTACTGTTTTATTCAGTTGTATTTTCCTTTCTAGTTTATTTCATTCACCCACCTATCTCTGTTACAGACCACCATCTCTGTAACAGAGATTGTTGTGAGGTTAGCTTAAGCATTCAGTTTTATTTTTCTATTCACCCACCTATCTTTGTGACAGACCACCATCTCTGTCACAAAGATTGCTGTGAGGTTAGTATAATCAGTTTCCTTTTTACCCACCTATCTCTGTGACAGACCACCATCTCTGTCACAGAGATTGTGTGCGGTTAAGCATTACTCTAGCTAGTTACAGTTTCTTTCAAAGTTCAGTATTTTTTATTTTTCTGTTAAAAGAAGCAATCATACAACTCACCCATCCTATGTATCCTCTATCCACTTGTCATCTCTCTTTAGGGACTTCAAGTTGGATATGAAAAGCAGGAGAAGTGGGGGCTTAGGTAATTAAAGCAACATTTTTTATTTTCCTGCTACAATCTTTCAACACATTTCATTTTCAGTCCAAGATCAAGTACCAGCATCTCCCATAAGGGATACCGCTTGGTTGATCTTGTTGATCGTTTTAAAATTTACATTGCATCTTAATCACCCAAGACTTAAAATTAACCCCTCAAATTTACCAACAAAAGCTTCTTTATTTCCTGTTCCTCTACTCGGTTATCATCCTTCGGGGTACTCACGAGATACGATAGGAGATAGAGAAGTCCTAGTTTAATAGGCATCCATCTTGTTATTTTTTAAGTTAATTAAAAACAGTGACCTTGGAGGCGACTTGGGGTAGTAGACCGTGGGGGGTCTCTAGACGCTTTGACGTCCTCCTTGTTGGGCACCAGGCCATTGGGGTTTGACCTGTGAGCTACGGGTGGGCTTTGCTCCCACTTTGTTGAGCGCAACAGCACTCCCTCTTTGACTTGAGAAGTACTAGATTGGTGTAGTCACACCACCAATTCTAAAACTAACTTCAAGAAGAAAAACTCTAATAAAATTTATTAAAATAAACCAAGAAACATTGCAAAACGTCCTACAAACACAGGTCATTCTATTCATCTTTGCCTTGCTGTTCAAGGCTTTTACTGCAAGCACTTTCATTTCTCAGTTACAAGTATTTTCTTTCAGTTTTGCAATCTCATATGGTGGCACTTTTAATTCATTTGCTTAACTAATCGCATTGTTTAACCTTGTAACTTGAAAGTAATCTGTCCTTTGATCTTTGACATAATAACTTGTTCATATTGTGTAATTCTTTAGCATTTGTTCATATTGTTAATATTGTAAATCTTGCTTAGCTTAGACAACTGTGGATAATCATTCTTATTCTTTTGTAAGTTTGTAACTTGTAATCTTTTGACTCCATTTAATCTAGGCACTGGTCTTGTCATTTTGTAATCTTAATAAAAGATCCCTTTAACTAATAGTTAATAATCTCAGGAACATTTTCCTGTAGGGACTACCCCCCTTGGCTCTGTTGGGATCTTGCCTAAACGGAGGAGTTGTGGACTGTGGTGACAGTGGTCCCCAGCTCTAACTTGCCCCCAAGGACACACAAAGCGGGTTGGAGACTTTCCCGTGTCATAAAGTGTGTATTAGGCGGCAACACAGTGAAAACAAAGGAGAGGCAAGTTTGGAAAAGTTTTCTATAAATCTTCAGTAATATCCAGCATGTCCTAAGAAACTTCGCACTTCTTTTTGAGTTGCAGGAGTAGGTATATTTTTTATTACCTTAATTTTTTAGGGATCCACCTGGATGCCATCAACCGAGATAAAATGCCCCAATACTACTCCTTCACTCATCATCATATGGCACTTTTCAGTGCTTAAAGCTAGCTAGGTCTATTCACAGCGAGTTAAAACCTTTTCCAAGTTTTTCAATGCTTCTTCAAAATCTTTGCCATAAGGAGTAAAATCATCCATAAAAATTTCCATACTATCATTAACTAATTCTGAAAATATGCCAATCACAGCTCTTTGAAATGTTGCTAGTGCATTTTGCATAAACCAAAGGGGAGCACTCTGTAAGCGAAAGTTCCCTAGGGACAGGTGAAGGTAGTTTTATCCTGGTCTTCAGGAGCAATCTGGATCTGATTGTACCCGCTGAACCCATCCAGGAAGGAGAAGAACTTCTTCTCGGATAAGGTGTCAAGTACTTGATCGATAAAAAGCAAGGGAAAATGGTCTTTTTGTGTTGCCTTGTTCAGCTCTCTATAGTCCACGCAGACTCTCCATTTACCATTTTTCTTGGGTACTATTACGAGTGGGGACACCCACTCGCTGTCTGAAATAGGATATATAAATCCTACTTCCAAGAGTTTCTGAATCTCTTCCTTCACTATGTCCCTAAGATTGGGGTTCATTCGTCGTTGAGGCTAGCACACAGGCTGGGAGTCACTTTTAATATAAATATGATGGGTGCGCAGGTTAGAGGGAATACCCCTCATGTCTGTGTACTCCTAGGCAAATGCCCCCTTGTGTTCTTTTAAGAGACTGATCAGACGCTTCTGTTCATCTAGGGAGAGGCTAGGGTTAATATTCAGGGTTTTTCCAGACTCTACCTCGATAGGAATACTTTTCGAATTTTTTAATACTGGAACTATATGAGTGTCACTGACTAATGCCTCTTTCGTGAGATTTTCTTGTTCTTCCTCACCTAGAGTAATATTTAGGATTTGATAAATTTCTTTATTGACAGAAGTGGGTTCACTGATGAAATTATTAATAGCATTGTCTTCAGTTTCATCTTTAAAGGTTAAAGCCTTCCCTATCGTTAATAATGGCTGAACACCCTCTTCTTCCTTTGGCTCCATCCATAAAGGAGTTTCAGCTTCTAAGCTCAGTCGAGCTAGAGGATAGAGAGTGAGGTTCTTTGTCTCGGTGCCATCTGATATGGTCATAGACCCAGATCGACAGCTGATGCAAGCATCAACTGTAGCTAACCAAGGCCTTCCCAGGATCAGTGGGTGTCCTCCTAACTGCGACTGAGGTTGTAAAACCAAGAAGTCAGCAGGGTACTCCCAAGAATCAACTGAGATGACGAGGTCATCCAAAATTCCTTCTGGTTTAATAGTGGATCTATCTGCCAGTTCTAAAATAGTGGGGGTTGGCCTGAGATTAGTGAGCCCAAGTTTTCTTACAGTTTCAATAGTCATAACATTAATCGCTGCCCCTAAATCTACCAGTACGTTGGGTATCTGTGTATGCCCAATTTGCAAAGTGACAGTGGGATTCCCAGGATCGTCATATTTGGCCAGCAGGGTTTTTCCCATTATTAATGCAGATAATTTCCGTATGACATGAACAGTAGGAGTATCCCTGGGTTTCCTTCCTAGTTTCCTTATGCACAGATCCCGAATAGTTCTAGCATAAATAGGTACATCCTGAAGAGCTTAAAGGAGGGGAATTTTAACATAAAGATTTTTTAACTCTCCTAAGAGGTTAAACTAAGGTTGTCCCACTACCTTTGGTAGCATTAATCTTTCAGGGTACGGTGGTTGCCTAATCAGCTGGGTAGGCTGTGTGTCGCTAGATATATTATTCTGTGTTTCAGCCGACACATTAGTGGGATGTTCAACATCTTCAATGATGGGGGTTGTATTAGATAGATGCTGTGGGTTCACCCCTTCTTCATGTACAGGGGATGGAACATCTTCAATGATCATAGGTTCTACTATCTTTCCTGATCGTAAGCGAATATTGTTGCAAGGCACAGGAGTAAGGGAGTAAGTAGGCATGTTGACAGTCTCAAATTGATGGACTGTTTTATTATTTGGGTTAGGATTAGGTTGAGCAGGAAGCTGAGGTCGTATCGGCATATTGGGAGCAACATTGTTCTGCAATTGCAGCTGCGACTGCTGATAAGGCTGGGGGTATTGAGGAGGGTATTGCTGTTGAGAAAATGGTTGATGTGGAGGTTGTTGAGGAAACTGGTTCCTTGGATGGAAATTCCTCCATCCAGAAGACCAAGAAATTGGTTGGTGTGGTGGTTGTGGTCGCTAAACTCAAGGGTTCCAGGAATTAAAATTTTGCATTGAAGGTTGAGAGGGGTACAATCGAGGATTAGAATAAGATGAAGGGAATTGTGTATTCATATTATGCATATTATTCCAATTATTCATGTTATTCGAAAATGAAAACGAGTCTGGAGTCATACCTTGATTTCGAGGCTGCCAGGGCTTCTTTTGTGCAATAAAGTAGGCTGGTTCCACCTCTGGGGTTGATGCCTGCAGAACAACCTTCACTTGGGGAAGTGACGGGAACTCTTTTATGTCGTGGTTCAGCTCGCATAGCTGACACACTTCTACCTTGTCGAGCGGGCACTCCTTCAGAGGGTGGTTCTTTCTACATCGAGGACAGAACACACCTAGTGTGAGATCCTCTACTGCCTGTTTCTGTTTTGCCCTCAGGATGTCTATTTCCGAGGAGATAGAGCTCATCATTTCTGTTTTGAAATTTTCAAGGAGGTTGCTTATCTCTGCACGGGTGGCTCCTCCATTAGATGACTTCTGAGTTCCGTCGAAGACATCACATTCTAGCTTGTCCCGTTTGTCCCACCTGTTATTCTTGGAAGATCCCCTAGAGTACCTTTTACATAATTCCACAATTTTCTCGAAAGACTCCTTGGAGATATCCCCCTTTCCTAACAGGTTTAACAAATCTAGGCAATCATCTCTAATCCCGCAAAGTAGGATTATTTTGAGCACATCTAACCCCATATTCGTCTATCTAGCTCTCTGCACATTATATAAGAGCCTCTCGACAAAGTCCTCCAGACTTTCATCCTCCTTCTGTACCATTTTAAACAGTTCTTCTCTCTTGTCCTTGGTATTGCAATACTCTTGATATTTCTCTAGGAACACCTGTTTCATTCTGTCCCAATTAGTGACAATTCCACCTCCTAGGCTCATGAACCAACGCAATGCATTGTCCTTTACAGTGGCAGGGAAGAGTTTCAGCTTCTGCGCGTTGGTGGTGTAATCATAGCTGCAACAGAGGATATCAAACTCGAACATAAATTCATCTGGATCCTCTGCCGCTTTTCCATAAAAGCGAGGCAACACCGACGGCGATATATTTTTCATAGGGGTTATCCCTTCTGGTTTTTGAATTGGGAACTAAAGTGTAGCCACCATCCCTTCGGGCAGGGAATCGCCTTCATGATGATGAGTTTCTCCCATTGCCTCTTCCTCTTTGGATTCGTGTTTATTACTCATATCTTCTTCTGTTTTCTCCTCTTCGTTCTTCCACTGATCAATGAATCTCTGATGGAACTGTGTCCACTCTTCTTCAGTTACAACCTTCCCGTTAATGTGATAGATCGGATCTCGATCAGCAAATCCTGCAGTACTGACTCTATCCTCTTCTACAGGGATATTCGAAGGTGTTGCAGCTGCTTGCGTGTTCTCCACTGTAGAACCTGACACTAACACTCCAGGATTGGCAGGGCTTCTTCTAATAGGTGTTTCCTGATAGCGAGCCCTGGTAGAAGAATTGGTTCTATCAACCAGATTGTCAATGAATGTTCTTCTCCCCAATTCTGGACCTCTCCCCCGACCTCGACCACCTACACTGTTAGTATTTTGTGGGGTTTTGGTATTTGTAAGATTATCACGCTTTACCCTTCTTGTATTCATGGAACCCCAATCATTCCAACAAAAAAATGAAAGAGACTAAATAGAAACAATTACAGGATGCAACTATGACAGTGTTTAATACTTATCCTCCCCGGCAACGGCGCCAAAATGTTGGGCACCCAATATGCAAGTTAATTACAGCTAACATACGGAGTGTGCAATATTTATTGTCAACCCAGGGAAGTCTTTTATTTCAAGGATAACATGCACTATATATGCTTAAACACTGAGTTGCTGTAAGTAATCAATCCTATTCTCTGCTCAGCTACATTCATCCCCAGGATCCACTTAATCTAGTTTACCTTCTAAAGAATACAGCCACAATTACCTTCTACTGTTCTTGATCTAGAATTGAAAGATTCATGAAATCACATCTAGATTACTTTTGCACAAAATGAAATCCTGTTTACTATTGATTTACCCAACTATCTTGATCCAATTATTCTAGAAATCCAAAAGACATGAATTGAGTTCAACTATTCTAGAAATTCAGAGTAGGAATTGAGATCAACTATTCTATGAATTCAAAGTACAGGAATGAAATTCTGCAACTATAAAAGCAAATAAGCAAACCGGAAACAACAAATAAAAGATCTAAGGATGAACAGAGCTGTTACAGCTACCACGCAGTTGCATAAAGAACAATTACTTATACAGTCGACTGTCACACCATGCCACTACAGCTTTCAAGAGATGCAACTAATAACACACTGTAAATCCACAACTGTCGCAGCTTACTATGAGAAAATGAAATTAACACAACATCACACAACAAAATAATTAAAATTCCTAATCTAACTCAGCAATCCCTATGGGAAGGCGGGCCCAGCCTTCACACAGAGATGCTGGAAGTAACGCACGTTAAAACATTGAGATCTGAAGTAACTCCTTGTATTAAAAAGGGCAGATCAAACAAACAACCTTAGTCGCAACTAATACAATAATTTGGTTTAGGGTTCAACCCCTGGCTCAGAACAGTTCCCCATATTTATACAATGTCAATCATAACATCCTATCCCTATTACTGGGCAGCCATGAAAATCTTTGATCTTCAGGCGGCCTTAATTACAACAACTGTTACAGTTGTGGCAGGATGAGAGTAGGAAATATAGGGAGACTGTTAATTGACCTAGAAATAATGATATCCACAGATTACAACTATACATGAGCAGCGGCACACTGTTGCCTTCCAAATCTGTCGCATTCTGTTGCAACTACCCTTGTACAGCTTTGCCTGGAATAATATATTGAGACCGCATTCTTTGGGCAATGGTAGGATGGATGGCGATCAGCTTAAGAAATGAATGTCCATCTTTCCCTTAGCATGTTCAGCCCATTATACCTGCATTCTCTATATCTCGAAATACCTTTACAAACCATCATATATTAGCACCTTTTCAAGGTATAGAGCCTTAATTACCACAATCCTAAGTATTAATAAAATAAGACAATAATTAATCATACCTTAGTGACTTGAGGAGCAGAGTGAGGAAAAAACATCTGTTTAGCATGCTCAATAGGGTAGGATAAGGCAAAAAGAGGTGAATAGGGAGGGTAAAAAAGGGGCCATTTCTGGGCCCAACAGGACCTAGTTGTATTGATATTATATATGTATGTCCCTACTTAGACCTAGAAGTTCTTGACCCATACTCAATGGTTTTGCCCTCAGGGAGAATAGAGGTGATCATTCCCACCATACTTTGGCTTGCTAGTGTTGGTCTCATTTTTCACTATGTCCACCCATCCATTACCTTCCAGTTATGTTTATATCCCGACCTCCTACTTGGCTTGTGGCATGGATGACCTTTCCCCATTATAGCCTCTTTGTTGGACAAGCTTCCTTGTTTATTTGTGTGTCGACTCTGAGTTGCCTAGGTTGTGTTGGCTAAACTTGAAACATATAGCGCTGCCATCAATACAATGTATATGGAAATGAAATGAATATCTTGTGAAAAGCCCATTCATGAAAATAAGTGTTTTTGAACATACATGAATGCAAGGCAAGCCTAATGAAATTGGCTTTGAAGTGTAAATGTGAAATGTGAAATGTAAAACCCATGTAACAAGTGTTTTTTTAAACACACATGGAGCATGAAGCCTTAATAAATAAAAATCTGCGTAACAAATGCATGGATCAAGGCTAAAATTCGAAGGCCCAAAAGCAATAGTTCTTAAAAGTTATATCTAAAGATTGCTGGCCTCACTTGTATTTGATTTAGATTGTGAGCATTTGTCAAGGTGAATAAGCACCTCTGAACATAACTTACCCATTTGTGAGACACTGCCATCCCTTGTGTTATTGCTTGTCCGACATATGCTAGGGTGAGTATCCCCTTTCCATATCCAAAGTGTCACAATGTCAAGTTGGTAGTCACCCTTTAGCCTATCCTTTTGATTTCTAGCCTTCATTTTCCACTAGCAAATTGATTACAACTATGAAGTGAGTATGGTCTTGAAAGTCTGGTTTGAGTCATAATTAATTAACAAAACTCTATATATTTGGTTGGTAGATCGCCAGTGAAATGATTATTGTTAGATTTTTATTATTTAAGCAATATGATCTTAGGATCTTATCTGAGAGAATAACATGCACAACAATAATCACAAGAGACAAGAGACAAAGAATTTTCCTTGGGGCAACCATAAAGGAGAAAACCCCGCAACTTCCTCAGAGATAGAATGAGCACCAATGGCAGCAATAAGACCCAAAGACAGAAAAGATGATCTCCAACAGCTATACTCTCTCTCTCTCTCTCACTTGAGAGAGCTTCTCCTCTCTCACTCATGCGCCCTAGTTAAGTGAGTGTGTGTTGTGTTGTATAGAAATGAGAAGAGCCTCACTTCTATTTATATTCTTTTGTTCACTTTATTTCCACTCCAACATGTTGGCCTCACTTAACAATTACTTACCAGGGCCAACTTCTCTAGGAGAGTCTAATAACCCTAGTGCCCCACAACTGTGGAGACTTTTCCCTCCGATCAACAAGGAAGGTTAACTCAATTGTGGGGACTATTGCCCCGACTTACAACAGAGGGTTAACCTCATTGACATTACATCACTTTATTATATTAATGACTCTGCTGATAGGAACATCGGGATACAATATAAAATATACAAGTGAATACATTCCGAAGTTACAAATACATCAACACTCCCTATTTACTAGGAAGGTATTCTCTTAACACAATTCATCAGCACAAGTCTTCTTCTCTAGATTATCATCAAAGACGGATTATCACTAGATCAACATCAAATCTGGATTATCATTGGATCATCAAGTCTGGATCATCACTTGATCTGGATCCTCATTGGATCATCACTGGATCATCAAGTTTGGATCATCATCACTGCTTCCGTCATCTCGAACAAATGGTGCTATCTCTCAATTCTTCTCGTCATAGGAAGTTCTACAAAGCCATCCCTTTTTCATGATGGTTGTAGACCTAGAATCCATGTAGGTCTTCATCGTCTTCAGCACTTATATCTGACCATGGAATGAACCATGTCAGAAAGGCCCGCCCAGCACTTACATCTGACCATGGGAGGAAAACATTCAAGAACCATGTCAGAAAGGCATGCCCAACACTCACATCTGACCATGGGAGGAACACATCCAAAACCCATGTCAGAAAGGCCCAACACTCACATCCGACCTCATCTTGTCAGAAAGGCTCTGCACTTACATTCGACCTCATCTTGTCAGAAATGATCTGCACTTACATCCGACCTCATCTTGTCAGAAGGGCTCTGCACTTACATCTGATTATGTGGGAACACATCCCGCAATCACATCAGAATGGCTCTGCACTGATCATGTGGGAACACATCCCACAATCACATCAGAATGTCTCTACACTGATAATGTGAGAACACATCCCACAATCACTTCAGAATATCTCTGCACTTACATCTGACCATGGGAGGCCCCGCCTACCACCATGTCAGAAGGGCACTGCTCTTACATTTGACCATGGGAGGAACCAATCCGACCACCATGTCAGAAGGGCACAACACTTATATCTGACCATGGGAGGCCCTGCCTACCACCATGTCGGAAAGGCTCACAGACTCCTCACTTCCCCTTGGAAGGAACCTCGATCTAGAGAACACCAAGCTTCTCCCTGAAGTACTCAAACTTCACTCTAGCCATTTCTAGCATAGAATCATATCAGAGTTGATTACGTCCAAGAATAACCTACGAGCTTCATCAAGACCGATTACATCCGAGGACAACCTACAGGACTATTTACATCTGAGCAACCTACGAGCTTCACCAGGATTTTATGCTCAAACAATCTGTCTCACCGGCTATGCTAGAACTCCCTCTTTCGAGAGATCTCGATCTGGATCACATACTGGAGCTTCATTGCTCCTCTCTGCATCATACAAAAATGCAAGTCAGATCAATCAAATCAAATAGTAGTTTTCAAAAGAAACATACTACCTCCCAAATAGCCGAGCAAGTGGCAACATATTTTGCCTCAGCTGTACTCAGCGCCATACAAGACTCCTTCTTGCTAAACCAAGAGATCACACATGATCCCATACTGAAGCAGCACCCCGAAGTGCCCTTCCTATCAATGGCACTGCCTGCCCAATACGAATCCACATAACCCTCTAGGTTAATCTTCTGATCCGTATCATACTTGAGCCTATAATCAACTACACCCTTCAGGTACCTCATTGCATGCTTTGCAACCATCATGTGAACATTTCTCAATGTGTTCACAGCAAAGCAAATATTTGGTCTTGTATTCGTCAGGTACATCAAGGAACAAATCATCCGACGATACATCATGGCATCAACTGTCTCTGATGAAGCAACACTCAATAGCTTCAGGTTCGATGCCATAGGTGTGGTCATGGCCTTGCAGTCCATCATCCTGAATCTCTTCGAAATCTCCATTGCATACTTCCCTTGTCCAAGGAAGATTCCATCCACATTCTGCCACACCTCCATGCCTAGAAAGTAGTGCATCATATCCAAGTCCTTCATCTCAAACTCGACAACAAGTCTCCTTCTTGCAACTTCCTCTTTTCTGTCTGGAACAAGTCATCGACATATAACAGGAGCATCATTGGTCTTCCGCCTTCAACCTTGAAGCAAAGGTAAAGCCTAGAGTCATCAGTAATCTGTCCATCCTGTTGTACCATGTCAAACCTCAGGATCTTCTGCAGTCACTCCCTCTAAAGCGGAGCATCATTCTCCCTCTATCTTTCGTACTCTATGCATTGAAACATTCTGTACTGGAGTGACAAGTAGCTTCCTCTGCTACTAATATTCTATGTATCCATCTAGGGTTACTGGATACCAAGATCCTCTATCTTGAACCTTTTCAAAAGTTCTTCTTGCACCCATCTGTGAGCTTGTCATCCTCTATAGGCTTTCGTCTTCAACCTTGTATAAAAGTTTAAGATCTTCATCACTTTAGGTGATCTTCAAGCTCCTCATGTATGTGTTATCCCATAGGTGCCTTTTGAGCTCGTACAAGGCCTTTTTTCATTTGCACACATGATTCTGCCTGTCATGTGTCTTAACTTCCAATGGCTACAAATGTCTCTTCGTAGTCTATGCCTTCTTTCCGTGAGAAGCCTCATGCTACGAATCTTGCATGCTGGATCGTGAAGATCCATATGGAAGACATTACGAACTTCCCTTCAGGTCTCGATGCTGCATCCTAGACATCATTCTTCTTGAACTGGTACTCTCCTTCCCTTTCTTCTTGGCTACTTCTTCATAGCTGGAAGGATCTGCATCAATGATGTCACTCAACAGTGTCTCATAACTGCACTGTGTCTGAGAACTATTCCTTTCTTTGAAAGTATCGTCATATTATTCTTCATTTTGTATTATTTCTCGAACTGTCATCACTTGTTCTTCGGAACAAGTCTCGTCCTTCTTTTCTTGTAGGTGATTGTACACGATCTTTCCTACAAGTCAAATGCATCAGTTGTATGGTTAGAAACATTTCATAAGACATATTCATAATGGCAAATTCTTATGCATAAATATATGATCATGCAACTATTTTAGCCAATACAACATTCATCCATATCTCATGAAACTTTTCTAGATGCTTTTCATATCTACCAAGACATCATAGAGATTGTGCACTAATCCAATATGTCAGCAAAGAGGTTTCATTCTAGATAAGTAGAAATAGAGAGTTGTATAGCACCATGAGCTACTTACCCATCACATGCATATTAATAGTATACTATCATTAATTCAAACATTCTATCATGCATAATACATCAACTGAATATAAACAAATGCATAACAAAACAATATCATGAAATGAAAATTGAATACTTATCCTTATTTGTTTCGTGGGTAGACTCATTTCAGCTTCATCATCTTCTTCATTCATAACAACATCATTTCTTATCCAAATGCTTAAGATGGATAAGAGGTTCTTCAAGAATTGAGTTCTTCATATTCCTCATCGCTTGAGGGATCTTCTTTGAATCGTGAGAGCTAGATCTTCTGTTGCTCCCATCTTCTCTTCTCTTATTATGAGTCAAGCCTTTTCTTCTGTTCACTCTTCCCAGAGTCTGCTGAAGGTAATCACTTCCTTTTGGCATACATTCCTTGAATGAATGAATCCCGTGATCTTGGAAGGTCATTCAAGGTGGTTTCTGCATTCTCCACTTCTTCTTCTATTGCTTCAAGTTGTTCTTTGAATTGAGAGACACCCTTCTAAAGTATGGCTGCATGGTCTTTGCATTCTAGATCTTCACATTCTTCAACTATTTTCTTAAAGTCATCTTCCGATTTATGTTCTTCCCTTCAAATAGCTTGGTCAAGGAATCAAACATCTATTTCGGTGTCTTTAGGGAAGACACTTGTGGTATAAGGTGATCTGTGATTGTATCAGCAATGATCTTCTTGGCCTTGACCAAGTTGTTCTTGTGTAAGGATTTTAGCCTCATCTCCCTCTGGAACTAGAACCTCTCCACTTATGTAGGTGTCCAATTCATTTTTCTTCAAGAACCAGTGAGATCCAATACTTCCATGCTTGGAATTTGTCAGTTTCACCAAGCTTGTCATCAAGCTGGTGTCACTAGTCATTTAGAAATGAGAACCTCAAATGTAAATAACAAAAGATTAGATCCGATTTGAGGTGTTCGTCCTGGTTCAAGAGCTGGTTGATCTAAGGTTTATCAGAGAAACCCTAATTTTCAAAACTTGGAATCTTTCAGATCTGATTGGATAGAAAGATAGACCTCTCCAAGGCGAGCTGTCTAATGTACTCTTTTTCTGAAAACAGTGGAGAGAAGCTCCCGGAACAAGAAGCCCTAGTTTACCAATTTCTTCTGCAGAAATGCCTGATACTGTTTCTGTGGTATCTCCGAATTTAATGGTCCTATGTGTCTGCAATTTCGTACTGAGGTAACCTCGTCTGTCCTCTTTCCAACACCATAGGTTTTACCAGAATTGATTTCACCAATTGGGATCTATGAGAGTTTTCCCAAGGTGACTTATTTCATGACTGTTTATAATAGCGAACTTGTACAGACTGCCACGTGTCACTATTTAATCATCAAGGTCTGCAACTTTTACCACAGAGAGTACAGTCCGTGCCATATCTGGAAAATCTTGCGAAATGTCATTTGGACCTTTGTAGCCCGAGCTATACCAATTCTCCCCAAGTGTCT
The DNA here is from genome assembly GCA_001517045.1 of Pseudotsuga menziesii. Classification (NCBI taxonomy): domain Eukaryota; kingdom Viridiplantae; phylum Streptophyta; class Pinopsida; order Pinales; family Pinaceae; genus Pseudotsuga; species Pseudotsuga menziesii. The sequence goes on from LPNX010753490.1 coordinate 125,733, forward strand.
TGTATAGCGATGAATCTTGGAAGAGGCTGGAACCCTGAATTGGAGGAATCATATCTCCCAGAATATAGCGAATCTAAGGCTGAAACTTTTACACGGTGAACATCAGGAAGTTATCTTCGGACTGTGAAAGTTTCGGCTCTTGAGCCTTCTCCAATCGCGAGATATAGCAAATCTACCAAAACTGGTAGTTTTAGTATTTTAGGGTTTTTCCAGCCCAGGGTCAAACTAGGGTTTGACTTTCCCAGAGTTTCACCCAACCAAAAATCTTGACCCAGGTCTCTAAACTTCAATTTTGATAAGGAGAGTAATCCTATGTCGGGCTCACTCAAAAATTCCTCTTCTGTAAAAAGCCCTAATTTCCCGTAGCAAAAACTGAAAATGCCCGGAATCAAATTCTACTTGGACAGAAAGATGCGCCCTTCAATGGAGAGTTAGCCTAGTATCTTTTTGTCGATGGATTATGGAGAGAGACCCAAAAAGTAAGACGCCTTAGTTTCTGCAGCTACACAGTGTCTTCTTCTCAGGTTTGCTCTGATACCGTGTCAGATTTTTATCATTTAAGCAATATGATCTTAGGATATTATCTGAGAGAATAACATACACAGCAATCATCACAGGAGACGAGACACAGAATTTTCCTCGGGGAAACCATAAAGGAAAAAACCCCGCAACTTCCTCAGAGATAGAATGAGCACCAATGGCAACAGTAAAAGCCAAAGACAGAAAAGATGATCTCCAACAGCTGTTCTCTCTCTCTCAGTCATGCGCCCCAGTTGAGTGAGTGTGTGTTGTGTTGTATAGAAATGAGTAGAGCCTCACTTCTATTTATATTCTTTCGTTCACTTTATTTCCACTCCAACATGTCGGCCTCACTTAACAATTGCTTACCAGGGTCGACTTCTCTAAGAGAGTCTAATAACCCTAGTGCCCCACAATTGTACGGACTTTGCCCTTCGATCAACAAGGAGGGTTACCCTTAACTCAATTGTGGGGACTATTGCCCCGACTTACAATAGAGGGTTAACCTCATTGACTTTACATGACTTTGTTATATTAATGACTCTCCCGATAGGAACATCGGGGTACAATATAAGATATACAAGTGAATACATTCTGAAGTTACAAATACATCAACAATTACTACTTGTTATAATTGTTATTTGAATGATTTGTAGAGCATGTCTTAGCCTCTAAACACTTGCAGCAGATTGATGTTAGCCTGGGTCATATTATTAATTGTTTGATCATTTACAGATTATTATTATTTTATCTGTCTGGGCATATTAGATATTGTACATGATCATGCAGAGATCTATAGGGTGTACGAGTATACACCTTAGATGGATTTGGGCCCCCTGAGTCCAATGAGACAGTTTATTTTCAGTTCCGGGCAGTTGCAGTGATGATTTGTCTCAGTATACCATTCTGGTGCAGTTTTGCTATGTTAAATGGCCTGTCTGAGCAGAAAGATGATTTGATTGGTTAACCTAGGGCGCTGCATGAGGTATGGGTGGTCCAACCACTTGTTTTCACCATTATACGCCCCTCCTAGAGAGCCTAGTGGGCTCAGTTAGACAACACAGGCACTCCAAGAGGTAGTTTGGGCAGTGTTGTCTGCCGAATGCACACCAACAGCAGAAATCTTCTGAAAGCTGTCTCCTCACTTATGAAAGTGGGAGAGGTGTGGCCTTGGGGGCAATCACAAAGCCAGGTACTGTCACCTACTCCTAGCTCCTCCGTTTAGGATAACTCCTAACAAAGCCAAGGGGGTTAGTCCCTAACAAAGAGTTTCTATCGCTCAATGTATTTTAAGTGTTTTTGGTGTATGGTGATGCAAATGCGTGTTGTTTAGGAGTTTATTATGGTGAAAAGATCACAGATCTAAAATTTAAATAGCACAAAGATATACTTGCAATAATTTAAGGACAACACAACTGATTGATTTAAGCAAAGGCATCCATAATGAAATAAAATATGCACTTCAGATATATAAATGAAATGAGCAAAAGACTAGTGCCTTATCCGATGGGTAACAGAGTCAAGATTGTGGTGCTTGGGATGCAAAGATACAAGTGTTCAGTGTGTTTGTGAGATCATTTTGCAAGTGTTCTTTGTAAATTTTATAAATTTTTAGTGCTCTTAATTATTGTGGCTAAGAAAAAGCAAGGTATGAGTCCAACCGGAAAAGTATACCTTCAGTGGCTCCCCTTGGTAACCCAACAGACCGTCCAGTGTTCTAGGCTAGGTGTCCGGAGGATTTAACCAGCAAGCTAAAACTCTATGACAACGATGATTTTCGACGCCACCAGTAGGAATTTCCCAGTGTTCCACGGGGACGCGCCTCCCAGGGTCGGGGGCTCGCCCCCTACGCTTCCCACACCCCAGGGGCTAGGGGGCTCCATGGGAAATGTTTCCCAACACCCCCCTTTCTACGAAACTTGGGGAAACGTAGGTCTAGGAGTTTCCCGGATTGGGGGGCTCCCACACGCCCCCTCTTGAAAATGGGGGGCTTCGACAAGCCCCCACTGCCCTCGATTTTTAAATTTTTTTACTTAAAAAAGAAATGGTTCATCTTAAATTTTAGGCTTTTACACTAAATGGTCATTTTAAAACGAAATTGAAACAAATAAAAAGAAACAAACATCGATATGATATGCTTGGCTATAACGATTACATTAAATTACACTAAATTCTTCGCGAACATAAGCATGCTAGTATGCAAATGGTGATGGGATGAGGAATTGACATGTTTATATGTTGGGGTTCATATATTTATTATTTTTCTTTTTTCTTTTTTATAATTTTAGAGACCAACCCCGCTATGTTAGGGACCTTGACGCCTCCCTGCCCCCCCGTCCCCCAAAATACCCCAAAATTTTGGGGTGTCTCTACACGTCCCCAATGTGCGTTTCCCCGCTCCCACGCCCCCCCGTCCCGGAAACTTGGTGGAACACTGGAATTTCCCCACTACCTGAGTATCTCTCAAAACAACGTCAGTTCGTTGGTTTATGGGGGTGAAGATTTTATTATGGTTATCACTTGTAAGATTAACAAATTCCGATCACTGTTTTGAGTACGAATCCAACTTTTTTAAGGTCGACAGAGCATACTAAGCGATGGAAAGCAACGAAGTAAATTTTATGGGGAATGTGTGTTGAAAATATTTTATTAATTATGAGCACAGAGATGAACCTCTCCGACAGAGAGTTCTCTTGACTTTGTCTTATGACAGAAGTTCAAGAGACTTTGGCTAATCTATATGCCTAATGCAAGGAAAATGCAATGTAACTATGCTCTCCGACAGAGAGTGCTCTTGACTTGGGTTATGGCAAGTTCAAGAGACTTTGGTTTCTTTTGAAGAGACAAGCAGATTGTAAATGCGGAAACCAAGTGATAGCTCAAAAAGATTAATAAACAATGACTTGAAAAAAACTAACTTAGCAAAAATAAAGTGAATTAGCAACTAGTGTTCTAAGCATAAAATGAAATGACTCTAAGCATGCTAATAACCAAACAAAAGCGCAACCCAAGGCTCTTCCCCAAATGGGGGAAGGAAAACACAAAGTGTGGGAGGCCTTATCCCACTTAGCCTTTTTTATTAATCCAGTACAATATTGAGGATTTTCAACCTTTTGGGAACTGAAAGTAAGCAAAAAACTTGGAACCAGAAGTCTTATGACTTCTTTTACAAAAAGGAGAGTGAGAAGCTTTAGATCTTCTTGTTTAGCACCATCTTCATTGGGTTATGGATCTTCCTTATGGTTTCTTGATGTGTTTCTCTTCTTCTTTGGGTAATCTCCAAGTGTTTTAGGTTCAAGTCTCTCTTTGCTTCACCTTTGCACTTTATTCTCTTCTCAATACCTACAACAAACAAAAGTCCAAACAACTAATGCACCCATTAGTCATTAGCAAAATAAATCAAACTTGAAACTAATCTAAGATTAAGATCTACAAACTTAAATCTAAGATGCAAAATTTTACATGCAAAGTGAGAAAGAAGAAGAGGGTAAAATGGAGCAAAAAGGGAGCAAAAAGAGGGCTGAAATGAATGAGAAAAAAAGGGGGAGCGAACAACAGTAAAGAATGCTACAAAACACTGAAGAAACAGGCTGAAAATAATGACAAAAGAGGGCAGCCAACAAAAAGGATAGTTGGCTACAACAAAAGTGAAAAGTAGGGCAGCGAAAGGGGTGAAAAGAGAGGAGCAAAAGAGAGGGAGAAGGCTAGGAGAAGAGGATGGACGAAAGCAAAAAGTTGATGAGAACAAGGTCTTGAAGATGGGGAAGAAAACACAAAGAAGACAATAACCAAGTAACCAAAAAGAGCTTTTTAGAAGTTTGTTGGAGAAGGAAAGAAAGATCCGGAACCGCTTGTAACCTTGCAAACAAAACATATTAATAATGGAACACTTATATGGTGAAGGTATTAGATGCCGAGAGCTCCTACTAGATGCAATCCCTGAAGACAAAAACACTCAATGCAAATTGATTAGAAGCCTAAGTACTAGATTGTTAGTCTTCAATAAACATAATAATCAAATTGTAATACAAGGGTAGGGTGAAAGAGATATTAGTTCACATGGGATGAAGACACAATGCCAAAAGCCCATCAAATGAACTCCAAAGTCTCAATATTTTATTAACAAAAAGAAGCTTACAAATTCCACCAGAGTTTCTATGCCAAAAACTCCATCCTCAAGAGAGTGCAATGCACCTCTCTTTATACAAAAACTCATAGCTGAAAACCTAAAACAAATTGTCTTTGAAGAGAGCCAATAACATAGTAAACCGATTTGATTTCCCAATCAAACTCCATGTCAAAGGGTGGCTTGGAGTACAAATTCCAACAAACAACACAAGCTGCATTGAAGTGGATAGGGAGGTGGCCTCCACCTTGGCAAGGCGCCCCGCATTCCCTTCTTGGAAACTTCATCATCCAATGATCAAGCTCCAACTCATCCAATCGAGCTCTGTATGCAGGTTGACGTGAAGAGATAGCTTGGAGTTACGATTTGCTAAAATTTTAGTTGATGGGAGCCAAGCCATGTGATGGCCATAACATAAGGGAAGATCCCACCAAACCATCCACGCGCGAGCTTCAATCTTGGGTTGACGTCACCACTATCCATTCAACCATCCATGCGCGAGTCCTCATATCCTCACGTCCTCACGAATTAATTCGAGCTTGAACAATTCGCATGGTGTGGTGATGGATACATTATTCATGGTTTAAAATATTAATTTAATGTGGAGGGGGTTCCACCCCACTCCCCACCATCCTTTCCATAGTTAGCGTGAGTCTTCATATCCTCACGTCACCCTCTTTTATTAAATCACCATCTCAAACTCTAAACCAAAGCTTTTATGCCTGCAATGTCACCTCTCTTTTTAGTGAAGTCGTTTAACCATGGGGATCCATGCCAAGTCACTTTATCATCATTAAAATAATGATTTTTGCCTTTTAATTATTTTGACCAAGTGCCAAAATGACCACTTTTAGCATTAAAATGCCATCTTGATGCATTTTTAGCCAAATACTGCCTCACGAGGTGCTCTGACTGCCCGACTGATGGTGAAAGTGGCCCATGGGGTAAAGACGCTGCTCCGAGCTTGAAAATGAGCCCAACCATGCTGAAAACGGCCTTCGAATCACTCTTTTTTTACATTTTGAATTTTCTCATTTAAACCATCAAAAAATGGCTTAAAAATGGAGAAAATTATTTTTTCTCGGTGTTGCCGCCTAATTCACACTTTAAGACAGGAAAGTCACAACCTGCTATGTGTGTCCTTGGGGGCAAGCGAGAGCTGAGGACCACTGTCACCACAGTCCACAACTCCTCCGTTTAGGCAAGATCCCAACAGAGCCAAGGGGGGTAGTCCCTACAGGAAAACTAAGTTCCAGATTTATTAATTAATTACAAATTAATTAAAAGAGATCTTTTATTAAGATTGAGGCTAAGGTTTTGAGAGATGACAGTCAGACCAATGCAAGATGCAATAATTAAATGACAGCCAATCCTTTTATTTATAACCATTGCCTAAAGAATGGAGTCATAGAATGCAACCTTCAATGGATGCAGTCCTAAGTTAATTATCCCACAAGTTAAGTTGTCTAACAAATGAGATGAATAAACAAATAAACGATACAGTTACAAACAATAATGAATCAAGATATCTAAGCAATGTACATATGATCCAAATTTATCAGTATAAACACATGAAGTAAAATAGTTACAGTTTAGACAAAGTTAAGCATTCACCACATAAACAATTGCAGAACTGAAAGTAAATAAACTGAAAAGTAAATGAGACTGAAAGTAAAGTGTTGGAGTGCAATGCTGGAGTGAAAGTGTGCTAAAATGAACAAATGTTATAGGACCGGTTTTGCAATGTCTCTTGGTTTATTTTAGATAGATTTTATTACTGTTTTTCTTCTTGAAGTTTAGTTTTCGAACCGGTGGTGTGACTACCCCAATCCAGTATTTCTCAAGTCAAAGAGGGAATGCTGTTGCGCTCAACAAAGTGGGAGCAAAGCCCACCCGTAGCTCACAGGTCAAACCCCAATGGCCTGGTGCTCAACAAGGGGAACGTAGAACGCCTAGAGACCCCCCACGGTCTACTACCCCAAGTCGCCTCCGAGGTCACTGTTTTTAATCAACAAGAAAATTACTAGATGGATGCCTATTAAACTAAGACTTCTCTATCCCCTGTCGTATCTCATGAGTACCTCGAAGGGTGATAACCGAGTAGAGGAGCAGGAAATAGTGAAGTTTTTGTTGGTTAATTTTAGAAGTAAATTTTAGTCTTGGTGATTAGCATGCAAGGTTAATTTTAAACTGTCAACAAGATCAACCAAGCGGTATCCCTTATGGGAGGTGCTGGTACTTGATCTTGGACTTGGAAAATAAAATGTGTTGATTGTAGCAAAAAGGAAAATATTGTTCTGATTACCTAAGCCCCCACTTCTCCTGCTTTTCGTATCCAACTTGAAGTCCCTAAAGGGAGATGACAAGTGGACAGAGGATACACCGGATAGGTGGGTTGTATGGTTACTTCCTTTAACAGAAAATTTAAAAATACTGAAACTTGAAGGAAACTGTAACTAGCTAAATAAATGCCTAACTGCACAGCAATCTCTGTGACAGAGATGGTGGTCTGTCATAGAGATAATGGGTAAACTGAAAATAAAACTAGAAAGGAAAATACAACAAGCTAAAGCAGTAAACTAACCTCACAACAATCTTTGTAACAGAGATGGTGGTCTGTCACAAAGATAGGTGGGTGAACAGAAAAAATAAAACTGAGTAAACTAACCTCACTTCAATCTCTGTGACAGAGATGATGGTCTGTCACAAAGATAGGTGGGTAAACCGAAAAATAACTTGTAAATAAAACTAACTCTAAGCAACTACTTATACAAATTTACAGCAGAGAAATATCCCAAAGAGAACTTCTCATTTGGGGTTTACAATGTAATAGAAGAGAGAAGAGAAGTGTAGTTTAGGGCCTTTTTTGGACCAAATTTTTTGCTGGTTTTTTCTGGGCAATTTAGGGCAGCATAACCCCTTTTTTCTGTGCATAAAACCTGCAAAAAATCAGCAACTTACTTGCTGGAAATTACTGCAGAAAACTGAAACAGAAAGTTAGAACAATTTAGTGTACAACCCATAAATTTTACAGAAAAATCTGAACTTTAAAAAAAATGGAAAAACAGAAATTTTAGTGGCTGAAAATGAATGTTTCTAGGCTGGAAATGACATATAAACAGCAGAGTTAAAAGCTTATACTAATATATAATGGATGGGGGCCCTAAAACAAGGGTTATATTCACTATACAGTGAATAAAACCCAGTTTCAGAAAAGAAAATGAAAAATGGCCGAATTGAAAATGAGAAAAAACGAAACCCTTGGTGGTGCCCTTCTTAGCTTGGAAAACCTGTAAATGAACTTATAAGAGCGCTGCAAAATGTAAGCAAAGAGGTGAGTACCCAATAAATCTACCAAAATACTTTGATAAATCTTATTAAGAAACTCACAAATGGAAGCAGAAATACTTCTACTTAATCTCTCCACAAAATACTTTGTGGAGAGCTATCTAAGCTAATACAAATGCAAATCAAATAAATACAATACAAGTTACCTCACCACAAGATGCATGAAATGACGGCACAATATTCCTCCAAAGTATTCTTCTATTATAGCCCAACTAGGGCAAGATTCAATACAACAATAGCAAGAGGCTTGGGCCAAATGCTTGAGAGAATATGAGAAGAGAAGAGGGAAAGATTTCAACAGCATAACAATAGCATGAGAGAAGTTCTCAAATGAGGGAGTGAGACCCTCATTATATAGTTGAGGAAGACCCCAACCCCTTGAAGATCAACGGCCAAGATTAGATCTAGATCTAGATTATATCTCCACCACTAGATCTAGGTATTTGACTCTGCACCCCTCTCAACCAATCATAAGCAAGGGTGCCTTTTCAAATCAATGGTCAAAAAGATAGATCCATGTCACAATAAAGCTTAACCCTTAGATCTAGGGTTTCCATGACTCA
>LPNX010753490.1:134582-214885 GCA_001517045.1 Pseudotsuga menziesii
TAACTTGGGGGAAAATTAAATAATTCCCCAGGGGAGATAGACCTTACTTAGCCAAAAATGGTCTATCTCCTCAACCACCTGTCTGAATGACATAGGACTCAAAGCAGTGGCTTAGGGGGTTTCATAGCAATTTACCTTGCATTCATAGCCCCTATTACAAAATGCCAGTACTTGAGCAATTACATTATTACATCAAAACTTAGTTAATTAATCACCAAGGGGTGAAATTAATTAACTAAAAAAAATCAAAAACATAACGAAACTCCGCAAGACTCTATACAAATGTCTAGCATGGTCATGAATAACATTTTGAAACCTTAGCCACCCCATGGACTTGACTGGTAGAACGCCCGTCACCACTTTGGAGGATTTTGAATGAAAAACCAAACCAATTAAAATCGTTTAAACAACAAGATTAATTGGAAAGGGAAAAAACACTCGATGAGGGGACTTCCCTAACAACCAGTTTCATGGTGTGGCATGCATATCATATGACCCATACTAGCACATAAAATTACATTAATTTTCTCACGCAGGGGAGTGGACATTTCGTTTTACAAAGGGGCAATTGCCCTGCAGAAGTGAAAAAAAATCCTCAAATTTTTCCAAGGTACAAACTGCACAATTATGTACATGGAGTTGCCACCTAGTCGAAAAAAGTGGGCAACACTCGGAATCAAACGAAACTCTAGGGGGACCTATTACATGTTCATACGACTCAATCAAAATGCCTATCATGATGAAAAACATTGACACGAAGGCTCTAATAACCTCCTAAGGCCGAAACACCAAGACAACTACCCCAACTTTAGAGGTGCGAGTGAAAAACTCAGAAATTATTGGTCGTTTGTTCAACAACCAATAATAACTAAGGAAAAAAACATTCTGGGCTAGTCGGTTTGATGCTTAAGTCCCAGAAGCTGAGCCTTTTATAAAAAATTGAATGCTAGGACATTTTTTACAATTTCCCCAAGGGGGTATGAACATGTATTTTACAAAAAATAAAATGTTTAGCCAAAAACAGGCCAACTCTGGAGCACACTGAACTTCTGAACTCTAAAGATGAGCATTCATCATGCTCGATAACTGGCGGCTCAATACGAAGTTCAACTATTGTACAAAATAGTTGGTAACATCTGGCTCCAACTGTGGGATGGGTACTCGGTTGATTTATTGATTAAAGAGAGTGCCCGAGAATCCAAAAATCTTTGGTACCTGCACGTAAACAGAAGTGTCTTAGTCTCATATATATATATGATAAAAATATGCCATGATGAAGTACCAGAAAATATTTTTTTCTTTTTCAAATCAAAGTGCGTGAAATAAATGAAATATAAATGAAATATGATAAAATGTTATTATACAAAAGTTGTGATACAACATACTCTACATGGATATGATACATCAAATACGATACAGAAATAAAGTACATAAAAATAAACAAGGATGGGTTTAGAGAAGCCCTGGGATGACCCCTTGGTCATCTTGGAGGTTGTTTCGATAAAAAGGCTTCAGGTGTTGCCCATTCATGGGCAGGCTTAATGTCTCTCCATCCATGGTGTTAAGCATAAAAGAATTGGTGCCAGCAATAGCACGAATGATAAATGGGCCTTTCCAAAGGTTGTCGAACTTCCCATGCTTCCCAAGCTTCTCCCTTCTCTTATCCCATAAGAGAACAACATCTCCTACTTGGAAGGATCTCGGCTTAGCTGACTTATCAAAGGTGCCCTTCATACTCTCTTGATGTCTGAGTGACTGATCAAGGGAAGCTCTTCTAGCTTCATCCAATTCTATGATCTGATGGATCCTCTGTTCCATTTCCAATCTTTCCGTGCCATACTCACTCAAAAGTCTGAAGATTGGAATCTGCATGCTGACCGAAAGGGTGGCTATGAGTCCATACACTAACTCAAAAGGTGATTTTTCAGTTGAGTTCTTCTTAGTAATCCTATCTGCCCACACATCATACTTAATCTTGCTATCCCAAGCTTTCTTATTATCCCCCACAGTTTTCTTGAGAATGGTCATTAGGTTCTTATTAGTGGACTCAGTAAGTCCATTGCCTTGTGGGTAATAATCTGATGAGTGGGATAGGATAATGCCGTACTTAAAACAAAAGTCGTTAACTTTTCCTGAACTGAAGGCTGGGGCATTATCAGTTGTTATTTTTAAAGGGATTCCGAATCTAGTGATAATTCTTTCTTCAATGAAATCCATAACAACATTCTCAATGGTATTCTTAGTAGGTATGGCTTTCACCCACTTGGTGAAATAATCGGTTGCCGTAAGAATCCTGTGAAATAATCGGTTGCCGTAAGAATCCTGCAAAAGCCATTGCTAGAGTTATCCTTGAATTTACCGATAAAATCAAGCCCCCATTGCTGAAAGGCGGCAAGGACCACAACAGGTGTGAGGGGGAGTGCATCCAACTTCTGCTTCCCAGTGAACAACTGTTATTCTTGGCAACACTTGACATATTTATGAACATCTGCAAATATCGTGGGCCAATAGTAACCAGCTCTTAGGATTTTGTGGGCAGTTGTATTTGCTGCATAATGGCCTCCACAAAATCCTGAGTGGAACTCAGTCAATATTTTCTTGGAATCTTGTTCATTAACACACTTAAGTATGATGCCATCTGGGTTCCTCCAACCTAGACCCTCTTGGGTAAGGCAATACCTAGCGGTTTTCAATCTTAAAGCCCTTCGTTTGTGACCTTTGAGGTGATCAGGTCAAGTGAAATGGAGCAGGAAGAAAATGATGTCGGAATACCAATGGTTGTCAAGCTCTTGAAGTGCAGGGGTCATGGCCGGTTGAGGAATATTGTTCATTTCAATGGCTTCTTCATTCTTTTGAGTGAGCATTTTAGCAAGACCCTGTCCTTTGATTAACTTGGTAGGCTTTATTTTAAGGTCATACTCTTGGATTTTGGACACCCATGTGCCCCTTATTCCTAAGCAATCCTGTTGAGACAGGATGTCTTTTACTGCAGCAAGGGGAACATATCCAATGACTTTAGAGTATCCAATATAAGTTCTGAAATGCTTTAAAGATTTGACCAAGGCATAAGCTTGCTTTTCCATGACAGTATATTTCAATTCAGAGTTTTGTAAGGCTCTAATCATGAAAGCTATAGGTTGCTCGAACCCTTCAAAGTTCTTTTGGAGCAACACACCGGCAATAGTGTCTTCTGAAGAAAAAAAAAAGATCATGAAATCCGAGATGACTAAGACAGGAGACCTAGTGATGGCATCTTTAATAGTGTCAAAAGCATTCTTTCCTTCATCTGTCCACATGAATCTAGCATTTTTCTTTAGAAGTGCTTGCATAGGTTTCATATGTTCAACTAAGTTAGGGATGAATCTCCTTATGAAATTCATATGACCATTGAATGATTGGAGACCCTTAACATTTCTGGGAAGGGGAATCTTTTGTATAGCTTCTATCCTCTCAGGGTCAATTTTGACCTCGTCTTTGTTGATAATGTGACCTAAAGGCTTTCCTTCTTCCAAAAAGCCTTGAACACCTTTTAGAGTGTTTAAGTACCCCTAAGTTGGTTCGATGGTTCCCCGGTTGTGTCCTTGGTTCCCCACCACCACAACCATGCCCTATTGCACTAGAATATGTCCTTGGTGGATTGAAGAAGTTGCAAGAATCCAAATGACCCTTTCAGTGGTCATTTGCGTGTTGTAGTGGTCATGGTACCCTAGAAGAAGTCTAAGCACCCCCACACCTTGATGGTCGTATTTATGAACCATGTGGCAACCTTGTTGACCTAACTAAAGACCCTGAATCCCCTGTATTTGTTCCCTAAGCCTACAATCTACCATTTTCCTTAAAAACACTAGTAATGCCCTAACATATAAAACCCTAATAAAACTTGTAATAAGTGATAAAGTATTAAAGAATAATAATTTTTAATAAGTGAAAGTATTAAAGAATAATCATTTGTTTTTAATATGGACACACACATTGGTAAGGTCATTAAAGAACTAAAATATAATTAAAATATTAATTAAGTTGAAATATTAAATCAAACCTTAACCCCTTACACCTACAAGTCAACACCTTTTTAAAAGCTCAACTATTAAAACAAGTTAAAACATTTTTAATTTTAAAATTAACAAAATAATCTTTTGGTTATATGCTAATAAAATAATCCAACGTTGAACTTTTGGTCATATAATATCAAAATATTTTAAAACAAATAAATTAAATATGAATCCTTATCCCCTCCTAAAAAGTTACACCTACACGTCAACACCTTTTTAAAATCTCAACTATTAAAACAAGTCAAAACTTTTTCTATTTTAAAATTAACAAAATAATCTTTTGGTTATATGCTAATAAAATAATCAAACGTTGAACTTTTGGTATATGATATCAAAATCTTTTAAAACAAATAAATTAAATATGAATCCTTGTCCCCTCCTCAAAAGTTGGCCCCAAAGCAATTTAATTTTTAAAATAAATATTAACTCCTCAACAAGTCGGCCACTATGTTATAACATTTTTAATGTTAAAATATGTGTTTACCTAAACTACTCTCACGCTAGAACAAGTGTATATATACACTAACACATTGTCACTTTAAATAAGAAAAATTTCAATGAAGTTTACTGAGGATATTCGGGGGTTACAGCAGCAGACTTTAGCTTGTACGTGGGGTTCTTAAATAGCTACAAACAGACTAACTTCTCTCCACCAAAGTTTGGGCAGCAGGCCTTTTCTCTTTCATCCCAGTTTTTCCTTTTATAAAAGACATATTTTTGGGGTGAGCAGGATCCGAATTCTTTAGACCATATTTTGGGTGAATTTTAAAACAATTCTCCTTTTCACCCAGCCCGAGCTCTGGAACAGCCTAAGGTCTATTTTCACTGGTAAATGACTGAAGTTTTTCATGGGTAAATAACAGCAGCAGACTCCTCTTTTCTTTTAAACAGTTAGCAACATATTTTTTGGGTGTGAGCAGAAAGTAATTCGCAGTTCTGAAGAAAGAAAAACTCATGGGCAGCAGAGGAAGAAAACGCAGTTAGTTTTTGGAAACCCGAGCTTTGATTGGAATATTCAGACTGAAGACTAGATCTGAGTTTTGCCAAAGAGAGAGAGACACTCGAATCTTACAGTATGCACAAGACCAAGCAGTGATGATGTGTGAGAAACTAGAGTCTAGTATTTGGATGTTTTGAAGTCATTAGGAGTGCTTCTATTGATGCCTTCCTTGCTAACAAAGTCAAGCAGTCTGAAGCTCATACACAGCCTGAGATCATCCATATCCTAAGAGATATATCACTGCTGCTCTGGGGTGCTAGAATAGCCTAAGTCATGGTTGATGAATTTCTACAGTCCAATGATAAGGTATGTATGTGAGCATGTATAAACAATGAATGTATGATGTGTGAACAGTATGTGTAATACATACAGTGGTCTATTTTTGTTGATACTCTCCCATGGTATGATGATATTTCTATGATGCATAGTCTGCCACACACTCTGATATGATGACCCATACATGATACATGCATTTATGATGACAATCATATGATGATGAACATGCATGGTCTAGAGTGATGACACTCTTCTATGCACTATGATGTGTACTTGTTACATACATATCACACGCTGATGATGATGGTGGTTACTTCATGATGATGATAGTACATACTCTATGACTTTGATGTATAACCTATGATGATGTTCAGTAATAGCAAAGCACAGATACTTCAGTGATTGTGGCTGACAATGAGCAGTGTGTGGCAGTGACATCTAAAGGGATGATTTGACAGTGAGTAGAGTGCAGAGGTTATCAGCAGCAGATTCAGAGTTTGGTATGTGACAGGTCCACAGGTTCGGCGATCTTCTTCTTATCAGGGTGGAAGGACAGGGCAAGGAAGGGAGGTCGTAGCCTCCTTCCGGTTGCAGCCGGAAAACTAGGGACTTGAAGCTTCCTTTTGGTTGGAGCCTGTAAATCAGGTGGTCGTAGCCACCTTCCAATTGAAGCTGAAAAATTGAAGTTTTTATAATAAGGGGGTTGTTGCCGCCTTCCAGTTATTTCTGGAAAACTACTTTTTAAAGGCTTCCGTGGTTTTACCCCCAGAACTTGGGTTTCCACGTCAAAAATTATTGTGTACTGTGCAGCATGTTATTTTTATACACATTGATGATGTGCTGTGATTGGTGATCAGCAACCTGCTTTTGATTAAAATTTTAAATTGTGCAAATACGGATTCACCCCCCTCTCAGTATTTCAACAATTGGTATCAGAGCGGATTCCTTCAGAACAGACTAACCCCTGGAAGGTAATTATGGGGAAGTTTGCTAAACAAAGCAAATCTGGAACACCCTTGTTTGATGGGAGAAACTATGCATTCTGGAGCATAAGGATGAGAGCCTTCATAGAAGCCCAACGAATCGAAATATGGAAGAGTATCGAGAATGGGTACAAAGTATCAAAGACCGTGCCAACAGATGCAGACGAGCTGATTCAATACAACAACAACTCGAAGGCTAGAAATCATCTCCTAGGTGCTATAGACAAATTCGTCTTCAAGAAAGTGATGACCTGCTCCTCTGCAAAAGAAATGTGGGACAAACTCCAAACCACATATGACGGAGACAACAAAGTCAAGGAAGCCAAACTTAAGACACACAGAGGACAATTTTAACAGCTAAGGATGAATGAGGACGAAGACATAGCAACCTATATTCTTCGGGTTGATCAGCTTGTGAATACCATCAGAGGTTTGGGAGAAGAGGTTGAGGAGGCTATAGTTGTTCGAAAAATTCTAAAAACTCTTCCCAAAAGGTTCAACCCCAAGATCTCTTCCCTAGAAGAAAGAACATATCTACAGACTATGATAGTGGATCAACTGCATGGGACTCTAGTAGCTTACGAAATGAGAATTGAAGATGAAGACACGTCAAGAAATGAAGTAGCATTCAAGGTCTCCTCCAAACAAGCTAGGAAGAACAAATCAACAAAGGGCAAGTCGACAAGTGATGAATCTGATGATGAAGAAATAGCCAACTTTGTTCAGAAATCAAAGAGAGGCACTGGAAAATAGTAAATACAAACGTAAGCTACCTCTTAAATGTTTTTCATGTGGAAAGATAGGTCATTTTGCTTCTAAATGTCCATATGCAAAGAACTCAGATAGTGAAGAGGATGACAGTTTTAAACCCTACAAGAAGAACAATAATTACAAGAATAAGAACAGAAGAAAGTTTGCAAAGAAGAAAAGTCTCTACACAAAAAGAGACAATAGCTCATCCAGTGGTGACTTCAACAATGACAGTGATAGTGATTCTGATAATGACGGTGAACTAGACAAAGAACTCTTTATGGCAATAAGCTCAAATAAGGATCTTAATAGTAATGAAGAAACTGAAGATGAAGGAGAAGTAGATCTTGAGGCAGAACTTGTAAGCGCCTTGAAAGAACTGAAGAAAGCCAGGAAGGAAAATAGGATGCTTAAGGAAGAGGCACAACAGTTTGAACAAACCATTGTTGACCTGAAGACCAAAGTAGAAGAAGCCAAACAAGTTGAAGACTCTCTTACTGAATAGCTAATGACAAATATAAGAGAAAAGGAAAATCGTGAGGCTAGGATAGTATCTCTGAAGAACAAGTTGCAGACGAAAGGTATCGCAAAAGGTTATGAAAATAGCTCCAAGGTTCTAGAACAAATCATCAGCAATCAAAAGCAATTCTTCGACAAGACTGGTATAGGATACAAGCAGAATACCAATGAAGCCTCAAGCTCAAACTTGACAGATAATGAAAAGAAGCCAAGAAGTTATGCAGAAGTTGTCAAGGACTACACAAATGAAGAAGAGATCGAATGTCAGCTAGAACAACCCTTATCAAAAGAAGGGCCAATAGAAAGACTAGATCTCAGAAAAGCACCTCCTTCACATGTTCCCAGGTATGGATACTTCTTTTACGGGCATTGCTTTACATGTGGAAGATTTGGACACAAATCTGTAAACTGTTTTCAAAGAAGAAACTTTGAGACAAGAAATAACCTTGCAAGCCTTAGACAACCACAGTACAATAACAGATTTGGTCCCTTTAGATTAGAAATAGAGTGTTACAAGTGTAACAACTTTGGACATATAGCCAAAAATTGCAGAATGAGGATATCAACAGTAAGATATGAGGACATGCCCAGCAAAGTATGGATCAAACACAAGAACAACTATGAATGTGGAATTGCTCTTCAAGCTCAGAAACACATCTCTGGTAAATGGTATGTTGATAGCGGTTTCTCCAAGCATATGACACGTAACAAAGATGCTTTCGTCAATATTGAAAAGGATAAAGGATCTGTGTCGTTTGGGAATAACAATTCAACAAAAGTTTTGGGAAAGGGCACAATAAAGCTCGGAAGTAAAAACTCCCTGGCTAAAAATGTCTTGCTTGTAGATAAGAAGAAACATAATCTGCTAAGCGTCAATCAGATGTGTGATCAAGGACATGAACTCATCTTCAACTCAAAAGGATGCAAAATAAGAAAGCAAGGATCAAGGAAGTTAGTAGCCACCACCACTAGGACTCCAAACAACATATACGTGTTAGATGAGATTGAGTCCGAGAAATGTCACTTGGGAAAAGAAGATGAGAGTTGGCTTTGGCACAAAAGAATGGGGCATATACACTTTGACAATTTGGTCAAAATCTACAAAAACCAAGCAGTTTGAAATATGCCGGAAGTCACAAAGCCTGCTAACTCTGTATGTGAACAGTGTCAACATGGAAAACAAACAAGAGTATATTTTAAGACGAAAGAGCATTCTTCTACAAAACCTTTGGAGCTCATTCACACTGACTTATGTGGACCAACCAAAAACAAAGGACTGAATGGTGAAAAATACTTCATGTTACTCATTGACGACTATACCAGGATGATATGGGTATGTCTTCTCAACCAGAAATCAGAAGCATTTGGATGTTTCAAAACGTTCAAGGAACTAGTCGAGAATGAAACAGGGTCACGAATCAAGTGCCTCAGATCTGACAACGGTGGAGAATTCACTTCTGATGAATTCAACAAGTACTGTGAAGAGCATGGAATAAAGAGACAGTTTTCAGTAGCCAGAACACCTCAGCAAAATGGAGTTGCTGAAAGAAAGAATAGATCAGTAATGGAGATGGCTCGAACCATGTTGAATGAATCCAAGTTAAATGACAAATTTTGGGGAGATGCAGTTCATACAGCAGTAAAAATCTTAAACAAAGGATTACTCAGAAACAAAAATGATAAAACTCCCTACGAGCTATGGACCGAAAGAGCAGCAAGTGTACGACACTTCAGAATCTTTGGAAGCAAGTGCTACATCAAAAGAGAAGATAAGAAGATTGGAAAATTTGACTCTCAATTAGATGAGGGAATATTCGTTGGATATTCATCCAAGAGGAAAGCTTACAAATGCTACAATCTGAGATTAGACAAAGTGATTGAAAGCATTAACGTGAAGATAGATGAAGGAAGACTAACATCATCCAGAGAAGACTCAAAAGAATCAGACGATGAAGAAGAGGAAGGTTCCAAGCAAAAGGATGTGAAGAAAATTAAAGTGGAAGAATAACCAGATGAGGATGAAGAACAGAATCAACCAACTATCGAACAAGAAGAACAAAAGGATCAACTAACACCTAAGAACTGGTACCAGAAGAATCATCCATCAGATCAGATTATTGGTGATAAGGATGCTGGAATAGGAACCAGAAGAAGACAATCTGGAAGAAATGAGCAAGTACACTTCTCTCTTTTGTCTACAACTGAACCTGGAACTTTTGCAGAGGCCAGTACAGGTGAACAATGGGTTAAAGCTATGGAAGAGGAACTCGATCAAATTGAGAAGAATGAAACTTGGGAACTTGTTCCTAGAACACGTAACAATAAGGTAATTGGCACAAAGTGGGTTTTCAGAAACAAAATGAATGAAGATGGACAGGTGATCAGAAACAAGGCTCGATTGGTTTGTAAAGGTTATGCTCAGATCGAAGGAATAGACTTTGAAGAAACATATGCACCAGTAGCCAGAATGGAAGCTATCAGAATGATATTGGCTTACCCTTGCTCCAAAGACATCAAAGTGTATCAGATGGACCTAAAATCAGCTTTTCTAAATGGGGAATTGGAAGAAGAAGTCTACATCGAACAACCAGAAGGATTTCAACTTTCAGAAAATGAGGACTATGTATGCAGACTCAAAAGGGCCTTATATGGGCCAAAGCAAGCTCTTTGGGCTTGGTACTCCAGATTGGACAGGTACTTACTACAACAAAACTTTAAGAGGGGAAGTGCAGATAGCAATTTGTACATCAAACAAGACAATGCCAACATTCTCATCATTGAAGTTTATGTTGATGATATCATCTTTGGAAGTGATGATGATTCACTGAGTCAACAATTTGCTACGGACACGCAGAAAGAGTTTGAAATGTCATTACTTGGTGAATGGGCCTTCTTCTTGGGACTCCAGATATCTCAAAGAACAAAAGGCATTTTTATTGCTCAGACAAAATACATCAAGGAGATGCTAGAGAAATTATAGATGGAAGACTGTAAACCTATGAGTACTCCCATGATCACCGGTTGTAAGTTGAGCAAAGACGATGAATCTAAGGAAGTTGATCAAAGGCTCTATAGATCAATGATTGGTAGTCTGCTATATGTAACAGCCTCCAACCAAATGTGATGCAGGTTGTTGGACAAGTTGCAAGATTTCAAGCTGCCCCAAAGGAAACTCACATTATAGCAATTAAAAGGATCTTCAAGTATCTCAAAGGAACCATGGATTTTGGACTTTGGTATCCAAAAGGAAATGAGCTGATATTAATAGCTTATTTAGACACAAATTGGGCAAGATGTGTTGACGATAGAAGAAGCACTAGTGGAACAACTTTCTTTTTAGGCAGTTGTCTGGTATCTTGGTCACGCAAAAAGCAGTCTTCGGTGTCCTTATCAACCGCAGAAGCAAAATATATAGCAGCAGCAGCTTGCTGTACTCAGATTCTCTGGATGAAGCAAACCCTACAAGACATACGCGTGACATGTAATCAACCGATTCTTAGTTTATGTGACAATACGAGTGCCATCAGTATCTCCAAGAATCCAGTTATGCATTCCAAGACCAAGCACATTCCAATCAAGTTTCACTTTCTTCGGGAACAGGTCACAGAAAAGAATATCTAAGTGGAATATATCGAGACAAAAGAACAAGTTGCAAACATCTTTACTAAGCCTCTCCCAGGAGAGACTTTTGAGTACCTCAGAGGAAAATTGGGAGTCATACTATCTCCTAATTGAATTCATCTATATTCAACAACACTACAGTATGATAGGGGGAGCATGGAAAACGTACCCTTTGCCATTGATGCCAAAGGGGGAGAACAAGTTGAACAATGTAGGTAAAAGAAGCATGATCTAAGGGGGAGTTGTGTGGACAAAGGAAGCTCATTCGAAGGGGGGAGCTTTGGAGTTGTCATCAATGACAAAAGGGGAGATTGTTGACTAAATTGTCATTGATGCCAACAGGTGTGTGGCAGTGTGTCTTGGTTCTGCTTGAGGAACCCCTAAGGGTTAAGTAGTTGTCAATGTCAAAGGAGACCTTTTGACTTTGTCCAAGCCCAAGTCTGAAGCCCTTGGAGCCCTTGGGACAATGGCAAAAGCCCTGAACACCCTGTAGAGTGTTTAAGTACCCCTAAGTTGGTTCGATGGTTCCCAGTTGTGCCCTTGGTTATCCACCACCACAACCATGCCCTATTACCCTAGAATATGTCCTTGGTGGGTTGAAGAAGTTGCAAGAGTCCAAATGACCCTTTCAGTGGTCATTTGCGTGTTGTAGAGGTCATGGTACCCTAGAAGAAGTCTAAGCGCCCCCACACCTTGATGGTCGTATTTATGAAGCATGTGGCAACCTTGTTGACCTAACTAAAGACCCTAAACCCCCTGTATTTGTTCCCTAAGCCTACAATCTACCATTTTCCTTAAAAACACTAGTAATGCCCTAACATATAAAACCCTAATAAAACTTGTAATAAGTATTAAAGAATAATAATTTTTAATAAGTAATAAAGTATTAAAGAATAATCACTTCTAATAAGTGATAAAGTATTAAAGAATAATCATTTTTTTAATATGGGCACACACATTGGTAAGGTCATTAAAGAACTAAAATATAATTAAAATATTAGTTAAGTTGAAATATAATTAAAATATTAGTTAGCTTGTACGTGCGGTTCTTAAATAGCTTCAAACAAACTTACTTCTCTCCACCGAAGTTTGGGCAGCAGGCCTTTTCTCTTTCATCCGATTTTTTCCTTTTATTAAAGACATATTTTTGGGGTGAGCAGGATCCGAATTCTTTAGACCATATTTTGGGTGAGTTTTAAAACAATTCTCCTTTTCACCCAGCCCGAGCTCTGGAATAGCCTAAGGTCTATTTCACTGGTAAATGACTGAAGTTTTTCATGGGTAAACAACAACAACAACTCCTCTTTTCTTTTAAATAGTTAGCAACATATTTTTTGGGTGTGAGTAGAAAGTAATTCGCAGTTCTGAAGAAAGAAAAACTCAAGGGCAGTAGAGGAAGAAAACGCAGTTAATTTTTGGAAACCCGAGCTTTGATTGAAATATTTAGACTGAAGACTAGATCTAAGTTTTGACAAAGAGAGAGAGAGACACTCGAATCTTACAGTATGCACAAGACCAAGCAGTGATGATGTGTGAGAAACTACAGTCTAGTATTTGGATTTTTTGAAGTCATTAGGAGTGCTTCTATTGATGCCTTCCTTGCCAACAAAGTCAAGCAGTCTGAAGCTCATACACAGCCTGAGATCATCCATATCCTAAGAGATATATCACTCCTGCTTTGGGGTGCTAGAACTGTCTAAGTCATGGTTGATGAATTTCTACAGTCCAATGATAAGGTATGTATGTGAGCATGTATAAACAATGAATGTATGATGTGTGAACAGTATGTGTAATACAGACAGTGGTCTATTTTTGTAGATACACTCCCATGGTATGATGATATTTCTATGATGCATAGTCTGCCACACACTCTGATATGATGATACATACATGATACATGCATTTATGATGACAATCATATGATGATGAACACACATGGTCTAGAGTGATGACACTCTTCTATGCACTATGATGTGTACTTGTTACATACATATCACATGCTGATGATGATGGTGGCTACTTGATGATGATGATAGTACATACCCTATGACTTTGATGTATAACCTATGATGATGTTCAGTAATAGCAAAGCAGAGATACTTCAGTGATTGTGGTTGACAATGAGCAGTGTGTGGCAGTGACATCTAAAGGGATGATTTGACAGTGATTAGAGTGCAGAGGTTATCGGCAGCAGATTCAGAGTTTGGTATGTGACAGGTCCACAGGTTCAACAATCTTCTTCTTATCGGGGTGGAAAGACGGGGCAAGGAAAGGAGGTCGTGGCCTCCTTCCGGTTGAAGCCGGAAAACTAGGGAGTTGAAGCTTCCTTCAGGTTGGAGCCTGTAAATCAGGTGGTCGTAGCCACCTTCCAGTTGAAGCTGGAAAAATGAAGTCTTTATAGTAAGGCGGTTGTTGCCTCCTTCCAGTTATTTCTGGAAACTATTTTTTAAAGGCTTCCATGGTTTTACCCCAGAACTTGTGTTTCCATGTCAAAAATTATTGTGTATTGCACAGCTTGTTAGTTTTATACACATTGATGATGTGCTGTGATTGGTGATCAGCAACCTGCTTTTGATTAAAATTTTAAATTGTGCAAATACTTATTCACCCCCCTCTCAGTATTTCAACAAAGAATATCTTAAAACATTCATGAAAAGTAGTGTTTTTCAACATACATGAATGCATCAAGCCTAAATTATAATAAAAAAACATATAGTAAAAACATGGACATAGGCTATGGAAAATCAAGGGCCCGAAAAAGCAATGGTTCCTAAAGTTATATCTAAGGATTGTTGGCCTTGTATTGAATTGGATTGTGAGCATTTGTCAAGGTGAATAAGCACCTTTGAAGTAACTCACCCATTTGTGAGACACTGCCATCCCCTCTGTTGTTGCTTGCCTGTCATATGCTAGAGAGAGTACCCCCTTTCCATATCCGAAGTGTCACAAAGTCAAGTTGGTAGTCACCCTTTGGTCTAGCCTTGTAAATTTTAGCCCTCACCCTTCACTAGCAAATTGATTACAACTATGAAGTGAGTATGGTCTTGAAAGTCTGGTTTGAGTTATAGTTTATAAATGAAATCCTTATATGTGGTTGATAGATCACCAGTGAAATGATTACTACTTGTTATAAGTGTTATTTGAATGATTTGTAGAGCATGTCTTAACTTGTGAACACTTGCAGTAGATGGATGCTAGCCTGAGTTATATTACTGGTTATATGGTCATTTACAAATTATTATTTTGTCTATCTGGATGTTGTAGATGATCATGCAGAGACCTAAAGGGGGTATGAGTACACACCTTAGATAGATTTGAACTCTTTGAGTTCGATGAGACGGCTTGTTTTCAGTTCCGGGCACTTGCAGAGATGATTTGGCTCAGTGTACCATTCTGGTGCAGTTTTGCCATACTTGATGGCCTGTCTGAGCAGGGAGATATCTTTTCTGGATCTCCTAGGGCGTTGTATGAGGGATAGGGGGTCCAGCCACTTCATTGTACCATATTACACCCCTCCTAGAGAGCTTGGTGGGCTCAGCTGGATAACGCAAGCACCCTAGGAGGCATTTTTTGGCACTTCACATTTCCCGAGGCAGATAAAATTAATTAAAATGGCTACTGAAGAATTTGATTTGGGCTACTGAGGCAAGGAAATGGCATGGGATGAGTTTTGATGATGAGAGTGATGTCTTGCACTTCTTCTCCAACAGTTGCAGCACTTGGATGGGCCCACATCTATTTTCCAGGCATATTATATTATTTTTTGGAGCTTTTTGGAGGCTCACGATTTGCTCGAGGCACAATTTCACATTTTAAAAATTATATTATTTTTATTGTTCCATGTAGACACCCAAAGGGAGTTAGTTAACACTCCCTGGACCCACCATGTGCTTTATTTATTTTTGTTGAGTGGGATCCCTTCTCCTAGGGTGATTTAGTCCACTTTTATATTATATTATGGCATTGATCCATGTATTGTATGTTGAACTCATCTCAACCGTTGATTAGAACATTTGTATCTTTTAATCTTAGCAACCCATTTGAAAGTGGTTAGGATTTTGGTTCTCTCATTCCTATTTAAAGGAGAGAGCTTCTCATTTGTAAAGCGTCTTTGGCTCTTGGATCTGGATAATAGAAAAACTTTTCTTGTGGATATTTTTGGATCTCCTTTACATCTGGTGTTCTTCAATGGTGATTAGAAATTATTTTTTGCTTCCTAGCATTTGGGTATTTGTTTTGAGATCCATATATTTTTCGGGAAACATTGTCTTGTCTACAGGAGGGTGACTTCAACTTGGGCGTTTTTGCAGGGCTACCTCAATTGCTTGGCTTGGATGCGTTTTGTATCAGGGGGTTTTCATTAGCATCAATGCGATTTATGATTTCACCTTTCTATTTTTCTGTAGATTTTGTTTTTTTTCTCATGATGCAGCAAATCTGATATGGTTGACGTTTGTTGTGCAGGAGAGAGGGCGCAGTGGCTTCTTGGGGCAAAACGTTGAGCATAGAACTCACTCAAATCTTCTCAAATTGATCGGGATAGCAGGGATCATCATCATCAAGGCATCTACAAGGTTTTCCAGGTAAGATCTACGGGTTAGTTCTTCTCTTCCAAGATCTCAATCCGTTGACATTCGTATTTCCATTTTTACTTTAAAAACCCTAAATAATAAAAAAAACAAAAATATGATGGCTCAATCTGCTTGAGTTCCTGGCAAACAATTTCTACGTTTTGTAAATCAGGTCATACCCTAGGAGAATATTCCTCAACGCTGAGCAAGAAGTGACCCATTTGGCCTAGATCAAAGAAAATGTCCTCCAAACCCTAGCGCTATCCTCTAGGTTGCCATATTTTCTTGTGATTTGACTTTTCCGGCAAAATCTCTAGAGAGGGTTTGTAGATCGAGTCTATCCAGGTGGGTTTCCTCCAACCCTGTGCAGAAACTCACTCCATTGCCCTAGATCTGAAAGGCACTGATCTCCAACCCTAACGCTACCCCCTCTTTTGCCTCGTTTTCTTGTGTTTTGACCTTATCCTGGTGGCTTGGGTGCTTTGACATTGTCATACCTTCATAGAAGTCTATCCATCGATACTAGATAGCCCCAGTCTTGTTCTTTCCCTACCTACATTGGTTACGTTTCCCAAGGTAGTGGATATCTTCACCTCCTACCAGTGTACCTTAACCCCAAATCTAGTATTTACCTCATAGGTCATCTGTGTCCCAACTTGGATCAAATCTCATATCTCCTAAACCCTGATCCAAATCCTTAGTTCACCTAGTGATGTCATCCATAGATCTAGGGTTTCCATCACCTTACACCTTATGTACCTCAAGTCCATTTGATTTGATCTGGTGTCTAGGTCCAATCTCTCCTGTCGGAAGCAGATCTGGGTCTCCCCCATTGTTGTCTTGGGATAAGATAACATAAAGTGAAGACTACCTCGATTGACGTGACAACCATCTATTTGGGAGTCGAGGCAATCTTAGTTCCACCTCCTTAGTTGCTTGTCCCTCTACCGTCCATCTTGGATCCATCTCACATAGGCAACTACAAGGTTGGTGATAACATTTTGGCGCCGTTGTCGGGGAGGTAGAGGCCTACCTTGGTTCAACATACCTCACCTTTCCCTACAACATATCTCTTTTCGATGAATTACTTGTGTGGTTCACCTGGCGACTCCACCCCACGACTCCATTGAGGACCGTACCCAACGTATTAATCTTAAGTTCTAAAAGTCATGTCTCACACTGGAGAGAGTGATTCCGAAGACAATATGATGAAGAAAATGATGATTGAAATGAGCAAGCTGATACAAAGTTTATACGGTTTGGTTTTAAATCAGCAGAAACAAAACACAAGATGTGATGAATATTTCCATAAACTTTCTCAGAGATTGTATACCAATGATTTCCCTCTGACCATGTTAGCCAGGACACTTTCAGATAATCAGGTCGTGACAAGGTCTCAAACGAGACATAACGCAAGGAATCTAGAAAATAGTAAACCTGTAACAAGAAAGAATTATCTTGAGCAAAGGAATGCCACTGATAAGAATCTTTCATAGCCATCAAATGTTCCTCGTAGGGGCATCCTGAAGAAGAATGAGCCGCTTTTGAGAATGCCATCTCAAGAAACCAAGAAGGCAATAAGTCCAGACTTTGCTAGGCCTCAACATAAAGAAACAATGTCGAGAAAGCAAGTAAACCTCCCTGGCAAAGGAGTTTCCCCTGTGATACAAGGTAGTCTGAATACGAACATACTGGGAAAACTTTCCGACTCTTCAGTCATGATGTCTTTGAAAGAGCTCGTAGCTATCCCTTCTATCAGAATTCAAATCATGCACTTGTTGGGATTAAAGACAAGTGATAAAGACCAAGGGAGGCTTTGTAACTTAAAAGTTACTTGAGCCATTTCGTTTCTAAACCAAGTATCCTTGTACCTCTTAATGAATTACTGAAGGTCCCATCCTTGTTTAACCGAGCTACTCAATTTCTAGGGATCAAACCTAAGACTAAAGCTATTGAGAAATTAGCGTCTAAGAAGGACCCCCCCATAATGATCCAAAGTGTAACTAGTAATGGTGGCAGTCATCCCCCGTTCTACATAGCTCTAGAAATAAACCAACTGATTCTTCACAAATGCATGCTAGATTCAAGAGCAGAGGTTAACGTCATGCCACTTAGGGTAATGGAACAACTAGAGCTAAGGCCTTCTCAACAGTTTAATAATGTATGTGGAATGGACTCTCGACCTGTTAAGTATGAAGGAGTAATTGAAAATTTAAATATGAAGCTAGCAGCATACCCAGAGATTGAAATAAACATGAACATTTTAGTTTTAGACATACCAGACACATGGGGAATGCTGCTGTCTAGAGAGTGGGCTGCCAAGCTAGGAGGAACCATCCAAATGGACCTTTCATATGCCACCATCCCTATCAGAGAAAATGCATCCTATAAATTAGTGAATGAAAAGCCTATGACTGAACATGTGGAAACACCTGAACACCTTTTTGAGGAAGCCATGCAGCCTACAGAGGAAGTTGGAAACTATATGGTGATGGCAAACTATTGGGAAGAGCCTCGATAGCAGCCTTTTCCTCCCAGCCAAGTATGGAAGATGCATTTTGATGGAGCTAAGTCTAGAAATGGTGATGGAGCAGGAATCGTCCTTATTTCCCCCTCTGGAGAAGAAAAGTGTTTTTCTTTCTGTCTAGAGTTTGAAGCCACAAATAACGTAGCCGAGTATGAAGCCATACTTTTGGGATTAGAGATTGCCCGAGATCAGAAAATCAAATGCCTGAGTGTTATAAGTGATTCGGATTTAATCGTGTCCCAAGTGAAAAATCAATTTGCGGCCAAAAACAATAGACTTAGAGATTATAGAAATGTTGTTTGGGATACCATTGAAATGTTCGATGCCTTTGCGATCCAAGCAGTGCCAAGAGAGGAGAACACCTTGGCTGATGCATTATCAGTGATAACATGCACTTTTGAAATCCCAAACCACCTTAAAGAGAAGGAGTGTAAAGTCAAAGTGTTATTCAGACCATCAATCCCTGATAATCAGGATCATTGGCAAGTCTTTGACAATGATGCTCAAATCATTGCCTTCTTACAGCACTCAGATAATTTTCAGAACTGCAATGTTGACTTGGAAGCCAAAGTGAACAACCTATCATTGCAAGATGTTGAGGTTATGAAATTAGCAATCCCTTTAGAGAAGAATTTCAATAGACATGATGAATATAAGGGTAAAAGAGTTGAACCAGTAGATAAGGTCATAGAGATTAACATTGGAAGCTCAGTTTCCCCTAAAATGATTAAAATTGGAAAGAACGCCTCCCCAAAAGAGAGGAAAGCTATCGAAAATCTAATTAGGGAGTACAAGGATGTTTTTGCTTGGACGTACGACGATCTCAAGACTTTTGATCCTGCCATTATTGAGCATACTATTCCATTGAATGAAGGAGCAAAACCCTATAGGCAAAAGCTGTGAAATGTTAATCCTAAGTTAGCTCCATTGATAAAAAAGTAACTTGAAAAAATGCTAGCTGCTGGAATCATTCGACCAGTCCGACACACCACTTGGGTATCTAACCCTGTGATTGTGCGAAAGAAGAGCGGTGAAATCAGGATATGCATAGATTTTAGAAATCTGAACCAAGCGTCTCTTAGGGATAACTACCCTTTGCCAAACATGGAGAACCTACTGCAAAGTGTTACAGGTGCGGGTATGCTATCAACGTTAGATGGTTTCTCAAGATACAATCAGGTAAGGATAAAAAAGGAAGATAGAGAAAAAACAACGTTTACAACTCCATGGCGAACTTTTGAGTACATAAGAATTCCTTTCAGATTATTAAACGCTAGTTCAACTTTTCAAAGGCTATGGATCAAGCATTCAATGATCTCATTGGAAAGATTATCGCTATCTATCAAGATGACCTAACTGTTTTTTCCAAAGAGCGAGATGATCATGTGAAACATTTAAAGAAGGTGTTTGATCAGTGCAGGAAGTTTGGTATATCTTGGAATCCCAAAAAATCCACTTTCGGAATTGATGAAGGTAAGCTATTGGGACATATTGTGTCTAAAGAAGGCATTAGGATAGATCCTGAGCGCACCCAAGCCATTAACACTATTGTGGCACCCCATAATGTCGCTTCCTTGCAATCCTTCTTTGGAAAAATAAACTTCGTCCGAAGATTTATATCAAACTTAGTAGAGTTAGCCAAGCCTCTAAATGCTCTTATTAAGAAAGATGCGAAATTTGTCTGGCATAAAACCTGTGAAACATCATTCATTAAGTTAAAGAAAGCCATTTCAGCTGCTCCTATTATAGCTTGTCCTGATTACAGCAAAGAGTTTATGATCTATTCATACACTTCCGAGGATACCATTGTTGGAGTTCTGTTACAAAAGAACAATGAAAATCATGAACAACCTATAGCTTTTATGAGTAAAAACTTGAGAGATGTTGAATTAAAGTACACTACTACAGAAAAGCAAGCCTACGCTCTAGTCAAAGCCCTAAAACATTTCAGAACTTACATAGGGTACTCCAAGATTAAAGCCTTCATGCCATATCAAGCAGTTAAGGATGTCTTATCGCAAGTAGATGGTATAGGTATTAAAGGAAACTGGATTTCACGGATCCAAGAATATGACTTAGAGATCAAACCCATTAAAATTGTGAAAGGTCAAGGGTTGGCTCAATTATTAACTAAGAAAAGTAATAACCATAAAGTTAATATTGCTAGTGAGCAAGAGTCTCATATTTTGCATATTGATGAACATTGAAGACCATGAATGGTATAAGGATATTATCTATTTTCTGAGAAATCTGTCTTGCCCCGATTATTTGGTAGATCATCAAAGGAGAGCCTTAAGGTTGAAGGCGAAAAAGTACATATTAACTCAAGATGGTCTGGGTTGGAGGAACCCCGATGGAATAATTTTGAAATGTGTCAATCTGGAGGAATCCAAGACCATCATTAAGGAAATGCATGTGGGTGTCTGCGGTGGACATTATGCACCTAGAACAACCACCGTAAAGATTATGAGAGCAGGATACTACTGGCCAACCCTCTTCAAGGATGTGCACCTTTTCGTGAGAACTTGTCAAGAGTGTTAGTTTTTCTCAAGAAAACCCAGGTTACGAGCCTTGCCGCTAAACCCCGTGGTAGTAGAAACTCCTTTTCAACAATGGGGTATGGATTTCATTGGGCCCTTTGATCAAAATTCAAGTAACAGATATAAATACATCTTGACTTGCACATATTACTTTACTCAATGGTTTGAAGCTATACCAACTAAGAAGTGTACAGCTGTAGTAGTCATCAAATTCCTAGAAGAAAACATTGTCTCACGGTATGGATGTCCTATAAAGATAACCACTAACAATGCTAAAGCTTTTAGCAAGCTTGAGATGTCAACCTTTTGCATGAATCACGGAATTACATAATCTCATTCGTCTAACTATTACCCCTAGGGTAATGGTCTCGCTGAGTCTAGTAATAAGAGAAGTTGGGATAAGAAACTAAAAATATGCACTGTGGGCCGATAGAACGACAGTAAAAAGAATCACAGGAAAAGCTCCTTTCGAGTTGGTCTATGGGCAAGATTGTAGGCTTCCAATTAATATGCAAATCCCAGTATATGAATTATTGCAACAATGTACATATCAGGAAGCATTTCAAGCAAGAATTGACAAGTTAGTGGAACTTGATGAAGTAAGAAGGATGGCATTGGACAAAACGGTTATTGAACAAGAGAGAGTTAAGGGGGCTTTCGATCAAAGAATAAGAGATGTAAAATTTGGAATAGGAGACATAGTCTTGCTATGGGATAAACTAAAAGAAAAACAGGGAAAACATGGAAATCTGGAAAAAATATGGATGGGTCCTTATCGGGTATCTAGCATAGCCGAAAAAGGATCAGTTTATTTGGAAATTTTGGACGAGAATGAATTTGAACTTCCCGTGAATGGGATTTTGCTAAAGCATTACTTCCCACCCATTGTGTGAGTCTTGTCTTTCCTAGTAGGGCAGAGTAGGTAGAACCTAAATAATCCCTTGCTGGGTAGTAGTGTATCCTGTCAGTCTTGCACCTTATCTTTGCCTGAAGCTTGCTTTGTCAAAGCTCTTAGTGTAGTTTTCAGTCTTGGCATTTTCTTTCCTTGCAAAATAAAAATCAAACTCTTCTTAAAAAGTTGTGGTTGTAGATTAGATTTACTTTTTGTTTTTCAGTTTCATGCATTTCAATTTGAGTATTTTATTTTATCCACACAGTGTGCTGACAATCGGTCTGTGAGTTTGGTATAGCTCTAGACATTTTGCAGGAAGTTGGTGACATTTTGGCAACAGTTGCAGAGCTGGAGGGATTGATTGAGGATGCTAGTAGCAAGGTGCGAGGACCAGAAATTCTGAGGTTCTCAAGCGCTCTATTCAGCAGAGCACTTGTCCCAGCTGGAGCCAGATGTTATCACATATATAGTAGCCAGGCTACCATACTCTATTTTTTAGATTTCAGTACATTTTTCAGCCAATTCCCCTACATATGAGATGTTGAGATGAACATCTATGATGGATCATGATTTGATTGATGGACTATAGTACACTCCCATGCCATGACTGAGTCTTAGGACACTCAAATTTGAGGACTGATGTAGTCATTTTAGCCATTTGCAGAGCAGTTATTGATGCCCAGAGTTGTATCAGTGTTTTCTCATTGCACTGATGTTGGTTCAAAATGATTATTTGCATGTTTATGACTCAGCTTATATATCTTGTGTTATGGTTATCATTTGCTCTTATACTCATTCTTGTGACATGTATTAGCATTTAGTGTCATGATTTGGCAGTCATATAAATATGTGGGCTTGGATGTATTGATGTCCTTACTCAGACTTGCAAGTTCTTGATCTATACTCATTGGTTTTACCCTCCTTATGGAGAATAGAGGTAGTCATTCCCACCATACTTTGGCTTGCTAGTGTTGGTTTCACTATTCATTGTCTCCACCCATCCATTACCTTCCAGTTGTGTTCTCAACCCGACCTACTACTTGACTTGTGACATGGAGGACCTTTCCCCACTAGAGCATTTGTTGGACAAGCCTCCCTGTTATTTTTGTCTCGACTCTAAGTTGCCTAGGTTGTGTTCGCTAACCTGAAACAAGTACCGTTGCCATCAATACAATGTATTTAGAAATGAAATGAATATCTTATGAAAAAATCCCATTCATGAAAAGTAGTGTTTTTCAACATACGTGAATGCAAGCCTAGCCTAATGAAATTGGCTTTGAGGTAAAATGAAAAGAATATCTTAAAACATTCATGAAAAGTAGTGTTTTTCAATATACATGAATGAATCAAGCCTAAATAATAATAAAAACATGGACAGAGGCTATGGAAAATCAAAGGCCCAAAAAATGGCTCCTAAAGTTATATCTAAGGATTGTTGGCCTTACTTGTATTGAGTTGGATTGTGAGCATTTGTCAAGGTGACTAAGCACCACTGAAGTAACTCACCCATTTGTGAGACACCGCCATCCCCTTTGTCGTTGCTTGTCTGTCATATGCTAGAGTGAGTATCCCCTTTCCATATACGAAGTGTCACAAAGTCAAGTTGGTAGTCACCCTTTGGCCTAGCCTTGTGAATTTTATCCCTCACCCTTCACTAGCAAATTGATTACAAATTTACAACTATGAAATGAGTATGGTCTTGAAAGTCTGGTTTGAGTTGTAGTTAATAAATGAAATCCTTATATGTGGTTGATAGATCGCCAGTGAAATGATTACTACTTGTTATAAGTGTTATTTGAATGATTTGTAGAGCATGTCTTGACTTGTGAACACTTGCAGTAGATGGATGCTAGCCTGAGTTATATTACTGGTTATATGGTCATTTACAGATTATTATTTTGCCTATCTAAATGTTGTAGATGATCATGCAGAGACCTAGAGGGGGTATGAGTATACACCTTAGATGGATTTGGACTCTTTGAGTCCAGTGAGACAACTTGTTTTCAGTTATGGGCACTTGCAGAGATGATTTGGCTTAGTGTACCATTCTGGTGTAGTTTTGCCATACTTGATGGCCTGTTTGAGCAGGGAGATATCTTTTTTGGATCTCCTAGGGCGTTGTATGAGGGATAGGGAGTCCAACCACTTAATTGTACCATATTACCCCCCTCCCAAAGATCCTGGTGGGCTCAGTTGGATAATGCAGGTACCCTAGGAGACAATTTTGGCACTTCACATTTCCCGAGGCAGATAAAAATCAATTAAAATGGCTACTGAAGAATTTGATTTGGGCTACTGAGGCAAGGAAATGGCATGGGATGAGTTCTAATGATGAGGGTGATGTCTTCCACTTCTTCTCTAGCAGTTGCAACACTTGGATGGCCCACATCTATTTTTCGGGCATATTATATTATTTTCTCGAGCTTTTGGAAGGCTCACGATTTCCTCAAGGAGGCACAATTTCACATTTTAAAAATTATATTATTTTTATTATGCCATGGGGACACCCAAAGGCAGTTAGTTAACACTCCCTGGACTCACCATGTGCTTCATTTATTTCTGTTGAGTGGGATTCCCTCTCCTAGGGTGATTTAGTCCACTTTTATATTATATTATGGCAATGATCCATGTATTGTATGTTGAGCTCATCTCAACAGTTGATTAGAACATTTGTATATTTTAATCTTAGCCACCCATTTGAAAAGTGGTTAGGATTTTAGTTCTCTCATTCCTATTTAAAGCAGAGAGCTTCTCATTTGTAAAGCGTCTTTGGCTCTTGGATTTGGATAATAAAAAAACTTTTCTTGTGGATATTTTTGGATCTCCTTTGCATCTGGTGTTCTTCAATGGTGATTGGAAAATATTTTGCTTCCTAGCATTTGTGTATTTGTTTTGAGATCTATATATTTTTCGGGAAACATTGTCTTGTCTATAGGAGGGCGACTTCAACTTGGGCGTTTTTGCAGGGCTGCCTCAACTCGCTTGGCTTGGATGCGTTTTGTATCAGGGGGTTTTCTTTAGCATCAATGCGATCTATGATTTCATCTTGCTATTTTTCTGTAGCTTTTGCTTTTTTCTCATGATGCAACAAATCTGATATGGTTGACGTTTTTTGTGCAGGAGAGAGGGCGTAGTGGCTTCTTGGGGCAAAACATTGAGCATAGAACTCACTCAAATCTCCTCAAATTGATCGGGATAGCAGGGATCGTCATCATCAAGGCATCTACAAGGTTTTCCAGGTAAGATCTACAGGTTAGTTCTTCTTGTCCAAGATCTCAATTCATTGGCATCCGTATTTCCATTTTTACTTTAAAAACCCTAAATAATAAAAAAACTAAAAATATGATGGCTCAATCCGTTTGAGTTCCTGGCAAACCATTTCTGGGTTTTGTAGACCAGGTCATATCCTAGGAGAATCTTCCTCAACGTTGAGGAAGAAGTGACCCATTTGGCCTAGATCTGAGAAACTATCCTCCAAACCCTAGCGCTATCCTCCAGATTGCTATATTTTCCTGTGATTTGACTTTTCTGGCAAAACCACTTTTTGGGTTTGAAGATCAGGTCTATATCCGGGTGGATTTCCTCCAACGTTGTGCAGAAACTGACTCCATTGCCCTAGATCCGAAAGGCACTGATCTCCAACCCTAACGCTCAGCCCTCTTTTGCCTCGTTCTCTTGTGTTTTGACCTTTTCCTGGTGGCTTGGGTGCTTTGACATTGTCATACCTTCATACGAGTCTATCCATCGGTACTAGATATCCCCAATCCTGTTCTTTCCCTCCCTGCATTGGTTATGTTTCCCAAGGCAATGGATATCTTCACCTCTTGCTAGTACCTTAACCCTAGATCTAGTATTTACCTCGTAGGTCATCTATGTCCTAACTTGGATCAGCTCTCATATCTCCTAAACCCTGATCCAAAGCCTTGGTTCACCTAGTGACGTCATCCATAGATCTAGGGTTTCCATCACCTTACACCTTACGTACCTCAAGTCCATTTGATATGATCCGGTGTCCAGGTTTGATCTCTCCTGTCGAGAGTAGATCTGGGTCTCCCCCATTGTTGTCTTGGGCTAAGATAACATAAAGTGAAGGTTGCCTCGATTTGACGTGACAACCATCTATTTGGGAATTGAGGCAATTTTGGTTCCACCTCCTTGGTTGCTTATCCCTCGACTGTCCATCCTGGATCCATCTCACATAGGCAACTACAAGGTTGGTGATAAAAAAGACCATTGCTCAACTCACCTTGAGGAGGCGCATCTCTCTCTCCAATCAGATTTCCAAGGTTCCAAAGTTGAAAATTAAGGGTTTCTCTGTCAAACCCTAGGTCACCTAGAAAACAGGTTGCAAAAAGATCTTGAAGCAAGCACTTGGTTGGAGCACTCTTATTGGTAAACACTATTCTCTCTATTTTCATTTGAGGCTCTCATTTTATCAAGATGACAAACAATACCAAGCTTGAGGACAACCTTGAAGGAGCTGAGAACTTCCGGGCATAGAAGTATAGACACTATAGAGTGCTTCTCATACTAGAGGAACATGATTTCGAAATCTATGTTAAAGGAGAAGCTGCAGAGCCAGAGGGAGATGAAGAAAAAGCTAAACACAAGAAGAATATGGTCAAGGCCAAGAGGATCATTACTAAGTCAATTAAGGATCACTTGATCCCACATGTATCCTCTTTGAAGACTCCCAAGGATATGTTTGATGCTTTGATTAGTTTGTATGAAGGAAAGAACATCAATAGGAAGATGACCTTGAGAACTCAACTCAAGGGTGTGAAGGTGCAGAACTCAGGAGGCATACAATCCTACTTCACAAGGGTCTCCCAAATCAAGGAACAACTAGAAGCCATTGGAGATAATGTTGAAGAAGCAGAAGTGGTCATGACTACTTTGAATGGTCTCCCAAGATCATGCCAATGATTCAATCAAGGCATTTGTGCTAGAAGAAAGCTTACCAAATTTAGTAAGCTATGGGAAGAATGCACACAAGAAGAAGCTCGATTGATAGCAAGAGATGACAATCAAACCCTAACAACTCATGCCAAGAAGGGAAAGACCAAGAAAAAAGATCATTTTGACAAGAAGACTAGGAGATTCCAAAAGGACTACTCAAATTTCAGATGTTACACTTGTGAGAGAAAGGGCATCTTGCAAGAAATTGCCCCAAGAAGAAAGGAAAGAAGAGAAGGTATCATGCTCATGGTACAGAAGATGATGAACCAGTCAAGAAGAGACCTAGAGAAGATTCATCCAGTGATGAAGAATATGTCTTGATTTCAGCATTCACAAGTACGGTTACCCATGGTAGCAATGTTTGGCTTGTAAACAGTGGTGCTTCCAAGCACATGACCGGGTTCAAGCACTCCTTCAACCACATGACAGAAGAAGACTCACCTCACAAGGTGAAACATGGAGACAATTATTAATATCCCATAAAAGGGGTCGGAGAAGCATCCTACAAGCTAGAATCAAGAAAGTCTATCAAGATGAAAGTTGTTCTCTATCTACCAGGATTGAAGAAGAATCTCCTTTCAATATCAAGCCTAAATGCGAAAGGATTGAAGGTTGCATTTGTTGATGACCATGTACTCATGTTGCATAAAAATAAAACCTTTGATAATGAAGTAGTAATTGGAGAGCAAGAGGGAGGCTTGTACAAATTGAAGAACCAACCAGAACAAGCATTGGTTCATGAAACAATGGAACCAAGTGAACTAATATGCAGCATAGTATGCAGTCCTATTGCCATCAAGAGGTTTTTCCTTACAGCTGTTTCATCTTCAGGGGTCTTGATTTGATGATAAATTTAATCAGCATAACGTTCCTACCTTTAAGCTGGAAACCCTGCAGGAAGTAATCTGTGCCTGTAGATGATGTATTGATCCAATCTGAAGCAACTGTCTACCGAAGGGTTGGTTTGAATTTGAAAGCATCTTCAAAGGATACTGCCAAAGTTTAAAATGGTCAAATAAGGCGGTGGATGCTGCTTTGATGGTTATATAATACACATAATGACCTTGAGGCTGAGCTTGAGGATTACCCTGATCATGTGCTTAATGAATTTTATTCTCAGGCGATCGATAATGGCATGTATCATTCCTAACACGTTCAATGAGGTTTGCACCATTGATCCTATTTCAGGGTGAGCTCGTGCAAGCAAATTTTGTCACAGCCGGGGATGTCCATCACTTGAAGACGAGCCCGTGAAGAGAGGCCACCAGCCGCTTGCCTGATAACAAGAATGAAATATAAGAAGCCGCTACAAAAGCATAATTGTAACTTGTGACCACTGTATGATTAAGGAGACAAAACGTGGAAGAAGAATGCGCAAGTTCCCTCAGTTTATGCTTCCTGATGTCACAGGATAATCAATGATTTTGTATCCTTGCTGATTGTTTATTGATAGTAGATACCATTACGTGGGGCTGTCTTAGGCCATCATTCTGTTGAATGTGTTATTATTGATGTCAGGAGAATGACATTGTTGTCATTAGTGGTTGATGATATACGAGGCTTGATGAAGTCCTTGGAAGTCCAAGAAGATGCTTGATGATATACTTGGAAGATGATGGATGAAGAGATCACTAGGTTTGATGATGTTCCCAGGAAATCCTTGAAGTAAAGAAAATGTTTGAAGTCTATTGAAGCAAACCTTGTCATGAATTAGCAACGTTGATGAAAGAACAAAGTGCAGTAAAGTCTTGATGAGAACGTTTAAAGTGTCAAAGATAACATGATGTCAACAACTTGAAAGGTGCCTGCAAAACAAGGGAAATGTCTGCATACTGATTGAAATGCCCAAAAGTGCTCAGAAAATGCCTGCAACAAACCAAGAAAATACCTGCAGCAGGCCAGGAAAATGCCCACAACAGGCTTAAGAAAATGCCGCACAGCCATTAGGGAAATGCCTGCAGCAGCATCATTGAAAATGCCGGCAGTAGCCCACAGAAAATGCCCTCCAGATCTTAAAGAAAATGACCACAAGGCCTACGAAAAAATCCTGCAGACCTTAAAGAATATGCCCGCAGGCAATGGAGAATACATCACATTTCTTGATAAAATGCCCACAATATATGTTAAAATGTCCATAAAAACTTGGTTAAGCTAAGTGGACATAAAATGCCCACATACTGATTGATTTTGATATTGTAGGGTTGCGTTTTTGCATTGAAAGGAAAAATAATTTCTTTATGGCCCAGCAATATAACAATGTAAAGTCGGCCCTATATTTAAAAGTAAAAATGCCCCTTAATGGAGTATTCATTGACCTCCAAACAGACTAGTTGACCCTATAATGAGGACAAAAATAATATACATCAAAAAATGTATCAATAGAAAGAGAGTTTGCCCTATTTGTGTGTGTAAGAGAAGATTTGATCTTAAATGGAAGCAAAGGAATTAGGACATAACAGCAATCAAGTAGAGAGAAACTGAATACCAGAAAAGACAAATTCTAAAGGGGTAAAGAAAGTTGTGAAAAGACTATTTTGACACACTTTGCAGATTTTATTTAAGGAGCATCTTGAACAGACTTTTGAGTAGATCTGTGGCAGCTGTGAGAAGATACAAGGACGCAGACTCTAGCTTCTGGAAGGAAGTTCATCTTAACTAAGTCAGAGTTAAACCACAGCTACTGGACTAATATGAACAGACTTCGAAGTATATTTTTAGCAGACTTGAAGCATAGGTGTGGACAGTTCTCAGCATATTGTGAACAATTTAGAGGCAGCCACATAGTTTGTGAGAACCTTTTGTGAAGCAGTTTGACAGAAGCTAATCACAGAAAAATTCAAGACAAAACATGTAGCAGATCTTGATACTATTTGTAGACAGACTTGAGAAGACATTCTTGCAGATTTGAAGACAACTTGACACACATTCCATGACAGTTTTTGAAGGATCAATTGAGGACAAATCTGAAGGTGTTCCAGGAAGGCAGATTTAAGTATAACTTTGGCATATCTTCAAGGACAGACTTGAGGAGTAATTTGAAGCTAGATTGAGTTGGTGCTCAAGAGGATTGGTGTCCTCATCCACTTAACAGGTTGGTGCCTGCAGATTTGAGTTGGTGTCCTCATCCCTTGGACAGGTTGGTGCCTGCATATTTCAAGTTGGTGCTTAAACAAGAGATTGGTGTCCCTATCAGATCAGTGTCTGCTAAATTTGTGAGTGGGTGCTCACACCACCATTGGAGATTGGTGTCTCCTACAATTCATTGTAATTTATAGTTTTATCAATTTATTAAAATTGAGTTTCCATATAAACATTCTGTGTTCTATACTTTATGTCGATGAATGTTTATGATTGAAAATGGTACATAATTAACGAAGTAAAAGTTGTTAAAAGTGTGTGATACTGATTCACACCTCCCCCCTGCTCTCAGTATCACTGTGTGATCCAACTTCCAACACATTCAAGGGTCAAGTTGCATCCGTCATGGCCATCAGTGGATCGTTGAAAGGATTTAGTGGATCATCACCCAATTAATCTGATCACATAAAAAGAATGAATGCAGTGGACTGGGAAGAAAGAGAGCCCGACCATTATTAGAGTTGCAGAAATGAGGACGCCCGATCACTGGCGAAATGAGTACCAAGGTAATGTATTTCGTCTGCCAGCATGTTTCCAATTCGCCTGAATTGAATATAAGAGTGGAAGCACCCAGTTTGTTGAAGAGACCTGTGTTACATCATCCAGTTAAGCCAGGCTTGTTTTCATTGCATCATTCAGCATATTGGAAGCTTATGAATAGGCTGCATCTGTGAAGAGTTCATGGACAAATTTAGGCATCTCCAATGATTACATACACGTGGATGACAGAGGATCCATTTCTTTTTTATTTTACATTCTGAACCAGCCGTGGGACCACTACCTAGTCGATCTTTGGGATATGAAGAAAAGTCATTCAATTTAGATCTTTGGTGATCTAAGTTACCTGACACGTCCATACTGGCCCA
This sequence comes from Pseudotsuga menziesii, assembly GCA_001517045.1. Classification (NCBI taxonomy): domain Eukaryota; kingdom Viridiplantae; phylum Streptophyta; class Pinopsida; order Pinales; family Pinaceae; genus Pseudotsuga; species Pseudotsuga menziesii. The sequence continues at coordinate 165,277 of LPNX010753490.1, forward strand.
CGTGTCTGTACCCGCGGTGTCCACGTGAAGACACGCTACGGTACGTGTCCGACACGTGGTCAAAACGTGTCTTATCCCTGGGACACGTGGTCAACGCGTGTCCGACACTCTTTTGTAACGTGTCTTATCCCTGGGACACTTGGTCAACGCGTGTCCGACACTCTTTTGTAACGTGACCTGTGAAAAGTGATGAAATTAGGGGTTTTTTCGCTGTTTTTTCGCTGTTTAGGGGTATGGCATAACGTGACTCATAACATGACTGTGCATGTAGAGTCTAGACTCAAATGATAAATCATAAATGTTATTCAAGTTTTCAACAGATATGTAACTTCCAGCTTTGGATTGGTGAGCAAGAGGTGACTTGTAGCCGTAGGCAATGTAATTCCCAGCAAAATAAACAATGGAATGACTGTCCCAATTTGCAATCAAACATTTAATACAAGAGTTGTCACAAAATGTATTTTCCAGCTTGTAAAACAATGCCAATATTTGCTATGCAGATGTAGGTGGCCATTGGCAACCAAGCACTAAAATGACAATTTGAAAATTGATAGATAGATGCCAGATGGGACTGTCAAATAATTTAATNTTTTTTTTTAATATTATATATAACGTGTCCTCCGTGTCCTGATTCCGGGGGTCGCCGTGTCCGTGTCGGATACTCGTTTTTCCGTGTCCTCCGTGTCCTGATTCCGGGGGTCGCCGTGTCCGTGTCGGATACTCGTTTTTCCGTGTCCTCCGTGTCCCGTGTCTTCGTGTCAGGTGACTTAGTTGGTGATCAATTGGAAATTGACAAAGAGCTATATTTAGAGCAATATATGCAAGGTTGTTTATTTTAATTTATTATTAACTAAAGTGAGAAAAGTGGAAAAAGGGCTTCTTGAAAAGTGGTAAGCATTCTTTATTATTATAAACCCCAGCCACTTTTAGTCATGGTCCTTTGGAGGATGACTAATATTTTATGATGGTGGAAAAGCTTCTAAAATTTTATTTTAATGCGCACCTAGAGTAGTGATGTGCTCTATAGGCCAATATGGGGAGATGTCAAATAATATAACGTAACATTACATCACCAAAAAAAAAGTCATTAAAGAAATTCATATCAACTTGTAAAATAAAATTTTAAAATCAAATGAAAAGTAATTAAAAAATCCACGTCGACTCATAAAATTAAAATAAAAAAATTAAAACCAACATAGATCCATTTTAAACTTGGACTTATCAAGCGCTGAGAGGCATCAAATTTCTCAAGCTGAAAATTTTTGAGGACGTGTAAAAAATTTAAGATTAAAAAAAAATTACACCTCAAAAAATTGGATCCCTCTTGGTGCTTGATAGATCCAGGTTTAAGATGGATTTATGCTGGTAAATAAAGTGATGTAACCGCTTTAGGGGGGAAGGGGATAGACTCATTGCTTGAAGGGCTAATGCAGACATCATCTTTGGTTGCTTAAATAGGTTGGTGGGTTGAGGACACCATTTAGGAGATTGTTTTGAGGTCTTGTGGGTGTTTCTTGGAGCATACGCTTTGAAGGGGCCTTTGCAGGTCACGTGGCATCATCACCAATACCTTGATCCTTGCTTGATGAAGATTTCAGCCTCATTAAGGAGCCCCATCTATCTCATCATTGTACACGTGACATTGACCACCTTATTTTATTGTATTAGTTGCTTGAAATGTGGCTTTTGTTGTATTTCACCCACCCTAGGATAGATCTTAGGAAAATATTGATATTTTAGTGAATAAGGAAGTTGTAGCTTCTCCTATAAATAGAGAGGAACTTCCTCATTTCATTTTCATGGTTGGACTTTAAGAGTTCTCTCTCTTCTGGAGCTTCATCGATATATTTTTCTTTTGTGCAATTTATGGTATTAAGGGTTCTTTTAATGTGGAATTAGTGTTGTCAATGCTTGAAGTCTCTTCTTCTTTGTTGTATGTTGCTGCTTAAAGGATTGATGATGGAATCTCTAAGGCTTTACAAAACTCTCAAAGGTTGATCCAATTAAGTAGTTGTAATAACTCTTGGAAGGAGGGTGTCTTGAGCTCTTAGCTTGCAAATTCTCTTTTGATGGTTTAGGTAAGTGATTTGGAGCCTTGTCTAGCATAGTGTTGGCTCCCTTGGAAAGGGTTTCAAGGTATTTTCTTTCTCCACAATTAATCTTGGGTGATTCTTGGGTGGTTAGGACTTTCCCTTGATGGAGCTCCTTCTTGTAGACCTTGAACTTCATTGTTATCCTCATGGTGATGTGACTTGTTTCATAGCATCGACCCTTATCTCCAAAGGAGTTAGACCAATTCTTGAAAGACATTCTTCTTGGCCTCACTTTCCATTTGATTCATCTTGACTCAATTGCCCTAGCTGGATATTGGCATTGATCCCCGGTCTTTCCATCACTTATTATAAAAACCCTAAAAACTCCAAACCCCCATTTTGCTATGACTATCTCTTCTTATCTAGGGACACCCCCTCAAGTTGGAGAAGAGGCAACCAGAAGTGCAGAGGTAGTTGTCATGGTTACAGCGGGTAATACCTCTCAAGTTACTGTGAACTAGTAGTGATGTTTGGGGATTTAACTACAGCTGCTAGTTTGCGCAGTAACAAATAGCATTGGTTGCTCCTAGTTGGATATTGTACTTGTGAATTAAGATAAGTGCTTTTGGATTTCCTCCCAATACTAAGGTTTCCCTACTTAAATCTTGTGTTTTTGTGGTGTTATTGTGACTATGGCAATGGTTTTGTTAGTAATGTAGGATAAGTTGCTAATATGTTAAGGTTGTTGTTGTCTATTTCAATGATTGCTTCATTACTCTTTCTGCTACCTTTGCTCATTATATTCAGATTTATTGTGGTTTGGACATACTTAACACTAATAATTTATATCAATTGTGGTGTATGAATCCTTTAGTTAACTTAAGACAATGTTTCACCAAGTTTTTGGGATGAGGGATGAGGGAAAAGGGAAATGTATCACGAGGACAGGTGGAGACACCCCCCAAATATTAGGAATCGTGATGGGAAAAATCAAGGTCCCTGACATGGGAACCTTGTCCCAAATTATAAAAATATAAAAACCTAAATATATGAGAAACAACGACAAGACACAAACATGAACAATGAAAGCATGAAATAAATATTCACATTTCCTTTATTTATTTTTGTGTTTTTCTCGAAAAACATTGACTTTATCTAAGCCATTAGGCAAAAATCATGGGAGGCTCCTAGTAGTCCCCTATAAAAGGGAAGTGTTCCCCTCGCACTTCCCTCAGTTTCTTTGAAAGAGGGAATGGGAAAATGTCCGCCACTTGGTTTCCAAGTCCAAGAAACATGGGAAGCATGGAAGACGCACCCCACATCGAGGGGGAGCACATCTCTGTGTAACACTACTTTATGATTAGAAGTAGCATATTTTGAACTATTAGCTTGATCACTTGATTAGAAAAGCATTTCCATTTGGTGTGATTTTGGTTGGTGTCCAACTTAGACCCAACACTGCTTGTGAGATTGCAAGGTTGAGGAGGTCAATTGATGATTTGCAAGTTCAACACAAAATGGCAAAACAATTGTTTTGTGACGACTTGACTGATTAGATTGGAGAATCTAATTTCTCATGCTTATACCAAAGATATTAAATGACACTCATTTTAACATAGAGTCGGTGCAGGAAGGACAGATAAAGCTTGTATACTTGCAACTGAGATCAAGTTGTTGTCACTTTTACAAAGCCTCAGTGAAATCAAGTTTTCCTAATCTAGAAATTTGCTGAATTTAGGCCAACCAAATATCCATTTGGGGGGTGCTTAGGATTAATGACATTTAAGAACAGGTCTCAGGTGTTCTGGAGTTATGTAGAAGTTATAACATAATAGCATTGTTTGTTTGTACTACACTGATATTAAGTCAGCAATGAGCGGTTGAACAAATCATTGTCACCATTATGCAAGAATGTCATGTTTAATAAACATTCATTGAAGAACCATAATGTGTTCTCTTTCATCTCTCTCCTCTCATGAATGTTTAACATGCAGATTTCAATAATTTTAGCTATTCCCCATGTTTGACCGTCACTTTGACAGAAGGACAACAATGAATTTCTACAAAGGTTGACTTGAAACACCTATGAGATAAAATGAGTGCCAGCTGCAATATACTATTAGTATACCCACATGAATGATGACACCGATGAAGAAATAAGAAAGAAAGAACATGCTCACTAACTAAATAAATCTAGTTCACATTGCAATATAAAATGTTTACTGATTTAAAGGGAAGATAACCATACTTCTAGTCCAGCCTTCTCTATCAGATGGCGAACTTCATGGTTTCTCCCCTCACAAACCTGCATCCAATGAAGATAGATTTGGTATATCAAATTAATATAAGCAAAAATACTACTAACTTTAACCTAGACATAAATGATTGTAAAAATAACAATGTGATACAAGAAAGTAAATGAGACTTCTTTCATTAGCGCTCCATAATATTCTTCATTATAGTCAGTATTTAGTAGTAAATTTAGCATGATTGTTTCTATCATAACAAGTTAACATGACATGATTGGTTCTGAATTTTTTAATTTAATTTATAAATCAATACCTACAACTTGTCAAAATCAGCCAATGGGACTGCAAGAAGTACAAAGACAAAAGTGAACAATGGAAGTGCTGAAAGAATCTCCATGAAAACTACAAAATTATACAAATGTAAAGATAGGAGAGTACATTGGGATGAAAAGAGCTTTTATAAAAGATACAATGAAGCACAAGAAAACTAGAAGAGTGAAGATAGGGAAGAATCTGAACAAGGGTGGCAAGGTAAAAGTTTTAAGCCAGAAAGGTTGTTACCCAACAATTCTCCTATCATCCTTCGACTAATGTGCCCATGTGTGAAGTTTGTAAGTGTGATGCTCTCTTGGAATATGATGGTCCATCTCCGGATGTACTTAATGGGGAAAAACCCCGAGTTGAGCTAGAGGAACACTTAAGCCACAAGGTAAGTGAAATTCAAGATATCCTAAGTCGCAAGTAAGGCCATCTAGAATATGCATGCATGACTGGAACTAGTGTTGAAGCTTTGTAGTTTGGGACTCTTTTGGCTTGATCCATGTGGATTTCAAGTGGGCTTTGTAGATCTCTACTGAAATGCCTCTATCAATATCTCTCTTAGTGAGATAAGCAACACCAATGGAGATCTCTATAGGAGGGCGTTAATCAATATCCAAGATTATTTGTTGGTGAAGAGAATAAGCTTTAGCGTACCAATTAATCCCAACACCTCAGCCAGAACTTTGCATAGAAAATTGGAGCTAGATTTACATATTTGTTACACTTGAGTGAATGTTAGCAATGCACTGGATCCTATGTAGCATGGTCACAAGTTACAACAAAGTGGAAAATCATAGAGGTGAGAAGACGAGCAATAAACTTAAGCTAAGATGATAAAGTTTAGGACCATTATCTTCATATGAATGTGCTTTGACAACATAGTGATCAAAACTCTCAATGTGATTTTGACTTCTTTACTTCAGATGGGCTTTGCACCTTACAACCTGTTAGTGCCAGAAATTGTTCTCAAACTACTAAAGAACAAGCCAACACAATCTCATAAAATAAAACTAAGTAAAATAGGTCTTTAGGGTTTTGGTTTTAAAAACTTCTTCGGCAAGGAAGAAATAAACATCCACAAGCTAATACAGAACTGAATCATGCAAGTTGGATAAACTGGGGATCAAACACATCCCAATAAGCCATAAACATTACACATGAAATACCAATTCCACCCACAGGATACAAGCATTTACATGAATAAACCTTTAAACAGGAAATGAAATTGTAGACTGAGCAATCAACCAGATCAGAAATGAAAAAAGCATGACAGGTAAAAGGGCTTATCAGTTTATATATAATCAATAACAATCATCCACTTACATAAGAGTTATAAATGCTAGCTTGAGAAATCAAAGCTCCAAAAGCCTCTCCTTGAGTGAAAAATCCCACCACAAAACTGTATGTTTGTCTTTCTTTCATCATTACAAAGGTAAAGTAGTTCTATAACTACCTTCTAGGTCAAAATTTGAAACAGTTACCTCAATTAGTTACATGATAACTCAAAATCTTTAAAGACAATAACCCAAAAATAGCAAATCAAATTTGGGGAAATTCGGCGAATTTCTGAAAATTTGGGTCTCAAAAACGCCTTCATATCTCTCGATCCGGGATACTTGTGCAAAAACTGAGAGAGGGTTTTCTAAATGAATCTGTTATGAACAAAAACCTCTCTTGGTTATTAAAAAATCCCCTTCAATTGATCAGAATACGTGCTGGAAATGTGTGACTAAAACAGGAAATTATTAAATAATTCAAACCCTGAAAATAGGACACAAAGATGAATTCGAATCTCTCAAACGATAACAACTGTTGCAAAACTGAGAGAAGTTTTTGTGAATGAGTCTGTTGTGAACAAAAACCTCTTTTGGTTTTCCATAATTCGTTTCTATCACCTCGTAATCTGCTCCCAATGATAATGACAAAAACAGGAAAAACAGAGCTGCTACAGGAATCTCCGCATGAAAATATTTGACAAATGACTAAAAAATGAGGGTTAGATTATAAATCAAAACTTGGAATAAACTTTTATTATAAATTTTTGAAAGCTTAAAAATATACATATTAACTAATAAGCCCAAAAGACAAACCTTAAAACTAAATTAATGAAATAATTCAACCATTAAAAGCATTAAATCCAACAAAAATTACTGATTGTCAAAAGTTATTAAAATCAACATAAAATGTAAAATCATTTTAAACCAACAGTTAAAAATTAGGACAAAAAGAACAAATAAACTAAGAACAAGATCTAGTTATAACATCTGGCTCTTGCTACGGGATGAAGTCCTCCTTGTGAGGCTTCAAGAACCTGTAGACCTTGTGCCTTAATCATTGGGTGATGGAGTCATTTACCAAATCTCTGCAACTTTCTCAAAATCTGAACACATACCTCTGAAATGACAAAATACTGCTACAAACCAACATACTGAAAAGAATCTACATGCTCGTATAGCGAGTTTATTCTGCTATTTACTCCTCCTCCTAATCGGAGAAAACAACCAAATCAAGTGTAATCATACTTCCAGTGAAGCCAAGAAACCATTTGACTGAGAATCATAATTCCATGCATGCTACTGTTTGAGAAAATCCACAAAAGATGTGATAAATGCAATAAAGAGTCTGTAGGCAGCTGATACTTATGATTGGAAATAGGAAGTATGCCAAAAGTTGGAGCATTAGAAACCCTTGAAAAATACAACTCCATCCAAGAAGCCACGAAATCTTGAAATTTCCGATTTAAAACTTCAATGTCTTCATTATATTCATCATAAAGTGAAGCATTCTCTTCCTCTCCATTGTTGTTCTTTTTAAACTTTGGCTCAAGAATGGAAACCAAGGGCTCTTCAAACTGCTTCTCGACCTTTAAATAAAACCCTTGATCAAAACTTGAACAAATAAAATTCTGAAAGTGACCATACGTCAAGAATGGCATCTTATTTCTTATATCAATAGTAAGAGGTTGAAGAGCAGCAACTTCTTCTTCATAACATGATAATCTCATAGCAGGAACTAGGAAATTTCTACTATAATCCACTGAAAGTATATTATCATCTAACAAGTCAGCAAATTGATATGAAGAATCAACACAAGCGTCATTTATATCCTTGTTCATATGAAAATCTAAAAATGACGAAGAAAACTGTCTTAAATCTGAGTGACACCTACGTTCTTCTTCCTGTTCATAAGCTTGTATATCTTCAACATGAGCCTAATCTCGAAGCATTTTGCAAGCTCGAATGTTCTCCTCCACTCCTTTTGCATCCTCAAACAATTGTCTTAAAGATGATGATTTCCTTTCTAACAGGAAAAAGATAATCTAAATGTTGAACCATAACATAATATACCATAGCAACTTTTTCCGAAGGTCTAATCTCCGTAGGCATATAGATATAAAAACTTTGAAACCTCCAATTAAATTTAGTAATTGGCTCATCATTCTCCCTTTTCAAACTATAAAATTCGGAAAGAAATTGATCATAAGATTTATTCTTACCCCAAATACTTCAAAAGGACATCATTTAACTCTTCCCACAATCCAATTGAATCAGCTTTTAAATTTCGGAACCAAAACCTAGCATCTTTAGCAAAGGATTTCGAAAATAACCTCATGACAACATCCTCATACATGATTTCAAAATTATCAATGAAATTATGAAAAGATTCTAAATGCTTCTCTGCTGTAATATGGTCTTTTCCAGTAAAATGGGGAAGATGTTCAACAAAGTAGGAAGGGTAAAGATCTAAGAGAGATGGCAACCTAAGAGGTTTAAACATCTTTTGTCTGAGTCTACACTAAAAATATTTGAGTTGAAAATGAGGCTCAACAAACTGTTCGCAAGTTTCAGCAGTGATGGTAGAAGGTAATAGATCAACTTTATTCTCTACAAGATGACCAGAATAATCAGGTTCAAGAGATATGGGTATATGTAGTATGTACATCATGTTGCACCTGTATTTCAAATGAAGGAATAGGATCAACATCAATAAAACAAGAAGAATGTAGACTTTCTTCTTCCAAAGAGGGACATGTACCTGAAGGTTTATGATCATCGGAATAGACAAAACAAAAAATAATTATTTTGACATGCAATGGGAAAGACAGGAAAGAACTGATGAATAAGAATAAAACCTCATGGAGGAAAGTAACAAGCTGATACCCAGTCTTTCCATTTGGCTTCTTCAGTTTTATGTCAACAAAATTCTCCTTGCAGTGGAATCTTTAATCGTGGAGTCGTCAGTAAAAATTTGTAGTCTAAAATATTTTCTAACTTTGTTCACCTCTCAAAATCAGATGAATAATGATATCCCAGGGAAGATATGCTTCAGCTTCGTCCCCGGCAACGGCGCCAAAGATGTTAGTGCTAGAAATTGTTCTCGGACTATTAAAGAACAAGCCAACACAATCTCATAAAATAAAACTAAGTAAAATAGGTTTTTAGGGTTTTGGTTTTAAAAACTTCATCAGCAAGGAGGAAATAAACATCCACAAGCTAATACAGAACTGAATCATGCAAGTTGGATAAACTGGGGATCAAACACATCCCAATAAGCCATAAACATTACACATAAAATACCAATTCCACCCACAAGCTACAAGCATTTACATGAATAAACCTTTAAACAGGAAATGAAATTTTAGTCTGAGCAATCAACCAGATCAGAAATGAAAAAAGCATGACAGGTAAAAGGGCTTATCAGTTTATATATAACCAATAACAATCATCCACTTACATAAGAGTTATAAATGCTAGCTTGAGAAATCAAAGCTCCAAAAGCCTCTCCTTGAGTGAAAAATCCAACCACAAAATCGTATGTTTGTCTTCTTTTTATCATTACAAAGGTAAAGTAGTTCTGTAACTACCTTCTAGGTCGAAATTTGAAACAGTTACCTCAATTAGTTACATAATAACTCAAAATCTTTAAAGACAATTAACCCAAAAATAGCAAATCATATTTGGGGAAATTTGACGAATTTCTGAAAATTTGGGTCTCAAAGATGCCTTCATATCTCTCGATCCGGGACACCTGTACAAAAACTGAGAGAGGTTTTTTTAAATGAGTCTATTATGAACAAAAACTTCTCTTGGTTTTTAAAAATTCCCGTTCAATTGATCAGAATACGTGCTGGAAATGTGTGACTAAAACAGGAAATTATTAAATAATTCAAACCCTGAAAATAGACCACAAAGATGAATTCAAATATCTCAAACGATAATAGTTGTTGCAAAAATGAGAGAGGTTTTTGTGAATGAGTCTGTTGTGAACAAAAACCTCTTTTGGTTTTCCATAATTCGTTTCTATCACCTCGTAATCTGCTCCCAATGATAATGACAAAAACAGGAAAAACAGAGCTGCTACAGGAATCTCATGAAAATATTTGACGAAGGACTAAAAAATGAGAGTTAGATTATAAGTCAAAACTTGGAATAAACTTTTATTATAAGTTTTTGAAAGGTTAAAGATAAACACATTAACTAATAAGCCCAAAAGGCAAACCTTAAAACTAAATTAATGAAATAATTCAACCATTAAAAACATTAAATCCAACAAAAATTACTGATTGTCAAAAGTTGTTAAAATCAACATAAAATGTATAATCATTTTAAACCAACGGTTGAAAATCAGGACAAAAAGAACAAATAAACTAAGAACAAGATCTAGTTATAACACAACCATAGAGGAAACATGGTGTCACCAAAGTGTGGAAGAGGCAAAAGTATGCATGTTGAATATAGGATAAATTAGTTAGGGATTAGTAGTTCACCATAGTTATCAAAAATCCTGTTGACACCTGAAAAAAGCATGGTCCATTTTGAGTCCTTTTTCTACCGTATGAAGGCCCCTAAGATAAGTATGGAGCACATGGAGATGTGTACCCTTGTAGGAAGTTAAATATCATTTGTAGTTACAAGTAATGCACAAATTCTTATAAAATAAAATTTGGTTTGATTTTAGCCTGAGCATGCTTGTATTCATCAATAATGGCTATACAAAACAGAGGAAGAAAAGTGCTTGGATGAAGATAGATAAGATAAGATAATTGTATTAATGTCCACTGAATACCACAAAAGTAGGTCAATGGGACTAGAGGATAGATCCAGTAAAACTACAATGTGGGAGTGTGAAAGCAACTCCTAGAGAATGTTGAAAGCAAGATAAAGAAAGATACATGAAGTAAAAGTACTGCCTAGATAAGTATCTAAAAAATGGGTAACAATATCATAGGTGTTGTAGTACAAAGTGAGTGTCCTGGACTAAATTGGACAACTTGATACCAGTCAATAAGGAGAGAGATAAATAGATAGAGAGGGAGAGAGAGAGATCTAGAGACGGAGATCAGGCCAGTGATAGCAAGGTCTCTTGGGTTTGATGATCAAGGACAATGGGGGCAACAGGGGAACTGGCTCGCTGTCGAAGTCCTCAAGTACCAAAGTGGGATCTATTTGTACGACCTTGGAGGGATGTTAGAAGCAAGGAAGCATTCTCTTACCATCCGAGGTTGAAGGGAAAAAGCTCTGAATAGATCTTTGGTTGCTCAGTTGGGACTAGGAGGCAATATGATGGGCAAGGGGTGTGTTGCCAACTTTTTTGTACCATAGTTGGATTAGCTGAGGAGCCGCCATTTCACAAACATGATAAACATTTGTTTCCAGTGTATCAGATGATCCGCCTTTGTGCCTAGCCAGTTTTGGCTAGTCAGTTTTTGTTTTGAATAATTATGACCATGGCCCCATGGGGTTTGTAATAAAATATGCTAGTAGGGTGTTTTGAGTGGTTCGGTCTCCTAAGACGTAGAATTTCAAACTAAGGTATTCCAGGGAGTTTTCTGTCCTTGACAATTATGCTTTGCCTATAGCCGAGTATAATTGACGAGGTTTTCTCCCGCTTCCTCCAAAGCTGGAATGCCCGATTTTGAATTCTGGGCCTTGGGGGTTTTTAGAGCCCAACTGAGTATGTATAAACCTACTAGACATTATTAGAATAGACTATGGTCACGTCTTAAGTCACTAGGACCCTCAAAAAAATTCTGAAAAAAATTTACCGAAAGATACATGAAGTAAAAGTGGGAGTGTGAAAGCAACTCCTAGAGAATGTTGAAAGCAAGATAAAGAAAGATACATGAAGTAAAAGTACTGCCTAGATAAGTATCTAAAAAATGGGTAACAATATCATAGGTGTTGTAGTACAAAGTGAGTGTCCTGGACTAAATTGGACAACTTGATACCAGTCAATAAGGAGAGAGATAAATAGATAGAGAGGGAGAGAGAGAGATCTAGAGACGGAGATCAGGCCAGTGATAGCAAGGTCTCTTGGGTTTGATGATCAAGGACAATGGGGGCAACAGGGGAACTGGCTCGCTGTCGAAGTCCTCAAGTACCAAAGTGGGATCTATTTGTACGACCTTGGAGGGATGTTAGAAGCAAGGAAGCATTCTCTTACCATCCGAGGTTGAAGGGAAAAAGCTCTGAATAGATCTTTGGTTGCTCAGTTGGGACTAGGAGGCGATATGATGGGCAAGGGGTGTGTTGCCAACTTTTTTGTACCATAGTTGGATTAGCTGAGGAGCCGCCATTTCACAAACATGATAAACATTTGTTTTCAGTGTATCAGATGATCCGCCTTTGTGCCTAGCCAGTTTTGGCTAGTCAGTTTTTGTTTTGAATAATTATGACCATGGCCCCATGGGGTTTGTAATAAAATATGCTAGTAGGGTGTTTTGAGTGGTTCGGTCTCCTAAGACGTAGAATTTCAAACTAAGGTATTCCAAGGAGTTTTCTGTCCTTGACAATTATGCTTTGCTTATAGCCGAGTATAATTGACGAGGTTTTCTCCCGCTTCCTCCAAAGCTGGAATGCCCGATTTTGAATTCTGGGCCTTGGGGGGTTTTTAGAGCCCAACTGAGTATGTATAAACCTACTAGACATTATTAGAATAGACTATGGTCACGTCCTAAGTCACTAGGACCCTCAGAAAAATTCTGAAAAAAATTTACCGAACACGTCAAATTTTTTAGTTTTTTATTTTTTTATTTTTTAAATTTTTCCTAAGTTTTTAATTAAATTTTTCCATAATTTAAATGGAAATATTCGATTTGTAATAAGTCAGCCATCTGGGGTCCGTTTTCAGTGATTGAAGGCTCTAACCTTAAGCCAAAAAGCATTCATGATCAACCAACCAGCTAGCTCCAAGTTTTAGATCATCATTCAACCACATAACTCATAATTTCTCAAAAAAGTCAGTTTTGGGGAAATTATTGATTAAATAATAAAAATGACTATTTTGGAGAAAATCCAAATCTCTCCAAATTAATCCGAATTGAACGAAATGAAATGCAAAATGACATGGCATCGAGCATTAATGATGATTGGAGTTAATACAACTCGGCTTCAGTCAGCATTCAGTGAGCATTGAGTTAGCATCCACTTGGCCAATTTGCCTCCTTCAGTGATGACCACGCTGGGGTGAGTTGGAGCTTGTTTATTGGCTCCTTGATTTGATCGAGGTTGAGCACTGACATGTGTCCATTGCTTTTAGGTTTTGGCTCCTCCAAACCTAACACAAGCCTCCTTATGGCCTCACGCCTACCTCCCTAACCTAAAAACGTGTGCCTCTCCTCATCCTCACGCTGGAGCACTGGAACCTCACGTTTTTGCTTGTGGAGGTCACGTTTGGATAGTGGTTGGAGTGGTTAGGGTTGGAGTGGGGGCGCCTTGCCTAGGTGGAGGCCTCCCCTCACTCCTTGCTTGTTTATTTTAGGTTTGGCTCTCGCACATGGCTTGATCATTAGGTTTGCGCCCTCCTTACATGGTGTGGTGTTAGGCTTTTGGGTTTTCTCTCATTGTATAAATAGAGGCTCCTTTAGCTCTATTGGGATGGACTTTTGGGCATAGAAACTCTGCAAAAAATTGTAACCATTATTTTATTGAATAAAGCTTTTCGACTTTGGAGGTTTATGGGATTGTTTCTTCATTGGTGGATGTGTCTCTTATGAGGTGATTTCCTTCCTTGCTTTCAATTTGTTACTCATGTGTTGAATCAAATAACTAGTTTTAGAAGTCTATTGTTAAAACATAAGATCTTCCATTTGCAGCTGTCAAGTTGGATTATTATGCAAAGTTTATCATAATCTAGATGAGTACAAGTATTCAGTTATATGAAGTATTGATCTTGGTTTAAATATTCATAGCATACTAGTTATTTTGTTTGATCTCCCTGGGTTTCGAGTTTGATTGTCTTAGTAAATCTTGCCGTTTGGAGAAGGGTGCGAGCTAAGTTGCATCAATCTCATCTCCATCATCATAAGAACCTTCTAACATTGTTGTCTTTCAAGATCTACAAAGTTGGGCTTTTTCCAAGAGGAAAAACACAAGGAGATCTTACTCCAAAGCTCCATCTTCAAACTTCTATCTCTACCCTTCTCTTTAATATTTTGCATTGCTCAAGAAATAGATCCAAGCTTTCAATACTCATATTTAGATCTATCTTTTAGGGCTTTATTAAATCTAATATCATTCATTAGATCTAGGGAAAAAATTTGTTCTTTACATGTAAAATTCTAAAAAATTTCTAAGTATAAATTTTTTCCAAAAAAAATTATCTTTGCATTGTCTTTCCCATCATCTTTTAGTAATGTTTGATCACTGATTTTTACTTTTGTGACAGATACAGCGGAAGTACTGGCGGAAATTTGACGACTCAAGCTTAAAAAGACTCATAATCCCCCTTTCTTCTTTCCCCTTTCTACAGCTTGCTCCAAAAGCCTTCCAAGAATAAGAAAAGAAGCAAAAAAGGGCATCAAAGGAAAGCATTGTAAAAAAAGATAATAAAGAGCAAGTGGGATTACGGCTCCCACACCCTTCTTCCCCCATTTAGGGGAAGCTTGTACCGTCCCTTTTCATGTTTGCATACTTGTAGAATAAATGCTTAAAATAGAATAGGGAAAGGTAGTTTATTTCTGAGAAGTTCATCTTTCATGAAGTAGAAAAGATAAAAAGTTTCCTATTTTATTGTTTAGTTAGTTTAAAGTTTTGTTTTCTTTCTTTGATATAATATTGCAAAACCTAAAAAATACCAAAATCTCTTGAATCTCACTTTGTGGATCAAGAGTGCTCTCTATTGGAGAGTTGCTTTTCGTTTGTTATCTTGGTTTTGTTTTACTTACCCCCATGCTCTCCCGATTAGGGCCTAAAAACATGAAAGAGACTCTTGGGTAGATTAGTTCTTTTAATTTTTCTTGAGGATTAATCAATTAATTGCTAAAGTCTCGTGAACTTGCCAGAACCCAAGTCAAGAGCACTCTCTATTGGAGAGCATAGTTAGATTTGTATTTTCCTTGCATTAGGCATATAGAATAGCTAAGTCTCTTGAACCTTTGTCATATAACAAGGTCAAGAGCGGTCTCTGTCGGAGAGTTTTAATTAATTTACTTAATAAAATTTTGCAACTCACATTCCCCTAATTAATTTACTTCGTTGATTATCCTTCACCTAGTATGCTCTGCCGACTTTTGAGTTGGGCTCATACTTAGAACAGTGAACGGACTTGCTAAGTTCGCAAAGAAAAACATAATAAAATTTTTACCCATAACCAACACACCGGCGTTGTAGAAAATTTCCTAAGTTTTTCTTAGTAAAGGCGCCGGAACTACCCGCTGTCTAAGATTCTCAGCTAGCTGGTCAATCTTTGCGATGCCAGCCTGAGATACTGGGCTGGCCGTCATGTCTCCAACGGATTAACTTGGAACATTTTCCCGGCTATTGAAAACCTTTCGCTAAAACCATAAGCAAGATCATCTAAAATTGTTAAAATTAACCGAGATTAAGCGCAATAAACATTCATTGGCATCATTTTGAGATTCACATCATCTTTACGCTCGAAGCATCTCTGATAAGTTGACTCCATAGGCACTGGTTCTTTCTTTTACGCACTGTTGATAATCTGGGCCATTTGTCCATTGGATTTTTTGATTGAAAGTTTATATCTGTGAATGCTTTATCATTTCGTGAGTTCTCAAATTATTGTCTATCTTTTAATTCTTGTGATAGCAACGTGGATTGCTTTGTCTTATGTTTAGAATTCATAATAAACAAACATATTTCATCATAATAACTCCTAAACAACACCCATCCGCATCTGTAACCATCAAAAACACTTAAACAACTTAAGAGCCATAGAAACTCTTTTGTAGGGACTACCCCCCTTGGCTTCATTAGGAGTTAGCCTAAACGGAGGAGCTAGGAGTAGGTGATAGTACCTAGCTTTGTGCTTGCCCCCAAGGTCACACCTCTCCCACTTTCCTAAGTGAGGAGACAACTTTCGGAAAGTTTCTGCTGCTGGTGTGCAATCGGCGGACAACAGGGTGCCCTGTTCTAAATCCGTCTGGAGTTGATCCCTCTGGAACTATGAGGATGTGAGATCAAATGTATAGTCCCACACCTCTAAACCGATCTAAATGAAATCCTTCGATTTCCCGAGGGGGAGACTAAGGGAAAACCCGAGGTATCACCACTCTATTATCTGAAGTGCTCTGGAAGTTTGCCCGAACCTTGTTGTTTTGATTTAACAGATCAACATGAAAGTATGAGGTGATCATCTTGGTCGTCCCAAGGTGGGGCAAATTGTATAGGAGCCGAGATCTATAACTGAATATCTCCTTGATCAAGAGGGCTAGGCATCTCTGATCCTAATATTGGAATAAAGTAGAGAGGGAGCTCCCTGAGTCCTTATCTAGGAAGTAGTAATGCCCTATGATCTCATAGTATAGGGGGCACCTAAAATTGAGGTGCATCTATGTCTTCGACTCCTGTGTGTGGCACACCTGACAAATCCTTTTAGATCGAGGGATATAATGATCATCTCTACTCGAAGTTGGCGGGAACCAACTCGAAGCTATCCCAGAGGACCTCTAGAACAGTTATAGAGGTAGACCAGAGTTAATATCAAAAGGATAAGGAAGACTAGTGTTTGGCTTCATGATGAATAAAGTGAGACTGATGACATCATTTCCAAGATAAATGGTAAAGATTTTACATTTGACACCTTCATAGACCTATACGTTTGCAATGGTCAATGTGGACCCAGATTGGCATCATATGCCATTGAATGAAGAGTGAACTACCTTATATGAGTGGCCTCCTTATAAAAAAAATGTGAACCCAAGTCACCTTCAGTCACCTCAACACTGCCCTTTAAAGAGGAGCGCTAGTATGGATGAGGTTAAGAGTTGACCTGACCCCTTGTTCATACCTCCAAACAAGGAAAGGGAACCATCTCATGAGGAGCACCTTACATAAGGAGGAAAGAAATGCTCCTAATGCATAATTTTCAATAAGAAAAGGGTTGGTCGGAGGCTCTAGGTCGTCACTTGGTGCATCTCACATGCCAAATCAATGTTTTTTCACATTTTTAGAGGCGTTACCCCTTTTTAGCAGGGTGATTTTGATCATAAATTCTTGAGATGAGAATTATGAATTCACCATAGATCATTGGTCAAAGGTCCTTCAACTTTGTCAGATGGTCCATGTGCCTTGATGTGCCCAGTCAGACACAATGCATTATCCTTCTAGTGATGTGATATTTTCTAACCTTCATTTACTCTTTGCATGTTTTATGATATGACAGTATCTTAGTATGAGATGTTACATGTATGCTTCTATGATGGATGATAAACTATTGCTCGTCTCTTAGTCTAAACATAGTGTTATTCTTTAAACTTAATAAGTGTGTTAGTACAGAGGTTGATTTGTACCTTAGCGAACTAAGTCAAGTGATTCCGAAATTTTGAAATAGTGGGTTTTAAAGATCAATACCCATTGGGGCCAAAAAGGTCATGGTGTAGTCGTGACCCAGGAACATCGATAACTACGGTAGCATACAACCAAATTCCAAAAGGTGTCAAGCTGAGGTGCAAAATAAGGCCAAAATACACTATTGCAAGACACGTTTTGGGGATTTAAGAAAACTTGGAGATAAAAGTGACCCTAGATGTCGAGACCAGAAAAATTTAAAAATCGACATTTTACCTACTCATCAAAACGAACAACTTTGGTTAAATAAGTTTTTTCTAGAAATGCTCAGTTTGGGAAATAGCTAATTTTGCTAAATATTCTAAATCTAGAAACGATGCGAAAGTTACAAGTAATAATAAATAACATGTAGGTTTTCACAGTCCATCATGTAAAAATGTATTTAGTTTATGAAAATGACTATGTGGAGATTTGAGAGTTCGACTTTTCGAGTGGACACTCCACCCATCTTCAGGGGTCAAGAGAGCTCAATAAAAGGTAGATCAAAAGTTAAAAGTGGTTGTTATTACATATATAGTAGCTAGGCTACCATATTCTATTTTTCAGATTTCAGTACACTGTTCAGCCAGTTCCCCTACATATGAGATGTTGAGATGAGCATCTATGATGGATTATGATTTGATTGATGGACTATAGTACTATCCCATGCCATGATTGAGTCTCAGGAGACTCAGATTTGAGGATTGATGTAGTCATTTTAGCCATTTGCAGAGCAGTTATTAGTGCCCAGAGTTGTATCAGTGCTTTATCATTGGACAGATGTTGGTTCAGATGGATTATTTACATGTTATGACTCGGCTTGCATTATCTTGTGTTATGGTTATCATTGCTCTTATACTCATTCTTGTGACATGTATTAGCATTTAGTGTCATGATCTGGCGGTCATATAAATATGTGGACTTGGATGTATTGATATTATGTATTAATGTCCCTATTCAGAACTGGAAGTTCTTGATCTATACTCATTGGTTTTACCATCCTTAGGGAGAATAGAGGTAGTCATTCCCACCATCTTTGGCTTGCCAGTGTTGGTTTCATTATTCACAGTCTTCACCCATCCATTACCCTCCAATTATTGTTTCCAACCCGACCTACTACTTGACTTGTGGCATGGAGGACCTTTCCCCACTAGAGCCTCTATGATTGGATAAGCTTCCCTGTTTATTTGTGTTTCGGCTCTAAGTTACCTAGGCTGTGTTGGCTAAACCTGAAACAAGTAGTGCTGCCATCAATACAATGTATTTGGAAATAGATATATTATATAAAAGCCCATTCATGAAAAGTAGTGTTTTTAAACATACATGAATGCAAGGAAAGCCTAATGAAATTGGCTTTGAAGTACAATGAAATGAATATCTTAGAACATTCATGAAAAGTAGTGTTTTTCAACATACATGAATGCATAAAGCCTAAAATAATAAAAAATCCGTGATATAAATACACGGACCAAGGCTATGAAAAATCAAAGGCCCAAAAAAGCAATGGTTCCTAAAAATATATCTACGGATTGATGGCCTCACTTCTATTGGTTTGGATTGTGAGCATTTGTCAAGGTGAATAAGCACCTCTAAAGTAACTCACCCATTTGTGAGACACTGCCATCCCCTGTGTTGTTGCTTGTCCGTCATATGCTAGAGTGAGTACTCCCTTTCCATATCTGAAGTGTCACAATGTCAAGTTGGTGGTCATCCTTTGCCTTAGTCTTCTGAATTTTTAGCCTTCACCCTTCACTAGCAAATTGATTACAACTATGAAGTGAGTATGATCTTGAAAATCTGGACTGAGTTATAGTTAATAAATGTAAACCTTATATATTTGGTTGATAGGTCATCAGTGAAATGATTGCTACTATGATTACTTGAATGATTTGTAGACCATGTCTTGATATTTGAACACTTGCAGCAGATGGATGTCAGCCTGGGTTATATTATATGGTCATTTACAGATTATAATTTTGTCTATCTAGGTATATTAGATATTGTAGATGATCATGTAGAGACCTAGAGGGGGTAAGAGTATACACCTTAGATGGATTTGGACTCTCTGTTTCCAATTAGAAAGCTTGTTTTCAGTTCCGGGCACTTGCAGAGATGATTAGGCTCAGTTTACCCTTCTGGTGCAGTTTTACTATACTGAATGGCCTGTCTGAGCAGGGAGATATTTTTCTTGGATCTCCTAGTGCGCTGTATGAGGCATGGGGGGTCCAACCACTTCTTTGTACCATACTACCCCCCTCTCAAAGAGCTTGGTGGGCTCAGTTGGATAACGCAGGCGCCCTAGGAGGCAATTTTTGGCATGTCATGTTTCCCGAGGCAGATAAAAAATAATTAAAATGGCAACTAAAGAATTCGATTTGGGCTACTGAGGCAAGGAAATGGCATGGTATGAGTTATGATGATGAGGGTGATGTCTTCCACTTCTTCTCCAGCAGTTGCAGCACTTGGATGGGCCCACATCTATTTTTCGGGAATATTATATTATTTTCTGGAGCTTTTGGAGGCTCACGATTTCCTCAAGGAGGCACAATTTCACAGTTAAAAATTTATATTATTTTTATTGTGCCATGGGAACACTCAAAGGGAGTTAGTTAACACTCCCTGGACCCACCATCTGCTTCATTTATTTTTTGTTGAGTGGGATCCCCTCTCCTAGGGTGATTTAGTCCACTTCTATATTATATTATGATATTGATCCATGTATTGTATGTTGAGCTCATCTCAACCGTTGATTAGAACATTTGTATTTTTTAATCTTAGCCACCCATTTGAAAAGTAGTTAAGATTTTGGTTCTCTCTGAAGAAATTTGACTTAGAAAATGAAACTGTTTATTCATGCATTTTGTTAAACATTTTGCAAATACAAGGGTTTTAACTTTAAAATTCTGAAAGTAAAACCACACTACTGAAAATGAACTTCAACTTTTCTGTCAACTACTGAAACATTTTAAGCAAATGGACACAATGAATTTTGGTCAAAAGACCAGGCAAAACCCCACTACTTTGTAGAAAACCCTAGAAGAAAATTTTTCTTTAAGAGTAAAACTCAGAAATTTTTCTACAACTTAGAAAACTTTTGTTTCTTTTAAACCCTCACTGACAATATTTCACAAAACAGAAAAGCAACAAAACTACCTTGAAATCAGTGCCAGAAAGTACTATACAACCTGCTGTACGATTGCCCACGCGTGCTGTACGACCTGCACTCAATTCTGCCTCAATTTCTGCTCCCACACGTGCCAGAAAACCCTTGTTGTACAGTTCTGTCAGTCTCAATAAATGCACCAGCAGTTACCTCGAGAAATGTGCCCACACGTGTTGTTGTGCGGCTCTGACGGATTGTTGTACTTGTTCTTGGCTGCCTTGGGATGCGTGATGCTCTTGTTCTTGGGAAATGTGCCCTTTCTCCTTAGGGACCTCTTCTTTGTCTTCAATCTTCCTCTCTTCCTCTCTTGATGGATGAATGTACTCATTTGTCCTTTCTCATTGTTTTTATACTTTGATTTTGTAACTATCTTCAATAACTACCTAATCTAGGGTTGAAGATCTTTTTACAAAATCAAGGGTCCACAACTAAACCCACTTTTAATAATTAAAACACTTTTAATTATTAAATACATTTTAAGTGAGACCCACTTTTCTAAAGTTATAAAAACACATTCAAATTTTTCTTTAAGAAGAGTAAAACTCAGAAATTTTTCTACAACTCAGAAAAGTTTTGTTTCTTTTAAACCCTCACTGACAATATTTCACAAAAAAGAACAGCAGCAAAACTACCTTGAAATCAGTGCCAGAAAGTATTGTACGTCCTGTTGTACAACTACCCACACGTGCTGTATGAACTGTACGGCCTGCACTCAATGCTGCCTCGATTTCTGTGCCCACACATGCCAAAAAACCCTTGTTGTACAATTTTCAGTCTGCAATAAATGCACCAACAGTTACCTCGAGAAATGTGCCCACACGTGCTGTTGTACGGTTCTGACAGATTGTTGTACTTGTTCTTAGCTTCCTTAGGATGTGTGCTGCTCTTGTTCCTGGGAAATGTGCCCTTTCTTCTTGGGGACATCTTCCTTGTCTTCAATCTTCCTCTCTTCCTCTCTTCATGGATGAATGTACTCATTTGTCCTTTCTCATTGTTTTTATACTTTGATTTTGTAACTATCTTCAATAACTACCTAATCTAGAGTTGAAGATCTTTTTACAAAATCAAGGGTCCACAACTAAACTCACTTTTAATAATTAAAACACTTTTAATTATTAAATACATTTTAATGAGACCCATTTTTCTTAAGTTATAAAAACACATTCACTTTATTTACATAAACGTCACTTTGCTGCATAATACACAAGGACAAAAATTCTAGTCCTCTCATCACACCCACACCAAAAATATGGGAGGACCTTCGGAGATACAATTTCAACACTCCCTCCTAACGAGGAAGGTCCACAGCATTGTCTTCACCTCGGACTTGTTATCACCAACCTTGTAGTTGCCTATGTATGATGGATCCAGGATGGATGGTAGAGGGGCAAGCAACTAGGGAGGTGGGACCAAGACTGCCTAAACTCCCAAATGGATGGTTGTCACATCAATCAAGGCAGTCTTTGCTTTATGTTATCTAAGTCCAAGACAACAACGGGGGAGACCTGGATCTACTCCCGATAGGAGAGATCAGACCTTGACACCAAAACAGATCAAATGTGGCTTTGAGGTACGTAAGGTGTAAGGTAAATGGAAACCCTATCTCTAGGGTTTAGGTACTAACAATTATTGAAGATGACCACTGTCTTGGGAAACGTAACTGAGACAGGGTGAGCAAAAACAGAGTTGGGACTGTCTAGTACCAAGGAGATAGACTCAGTGAAAGATATGAAAGCATCAGGTTACCTAAGTTATCAAGGAATGGTCAACTTTCGGGGGAAAGAGGTCAGGAAGGGCTAGCGCTATGCTTGGAGATCAGTGCCTGTTCAGCATTGGGTAAAGGAGTCAGTATCAACACAGCGTTTCAGTGAACCCACCTGGGATATGCCTTGATTTATGGACCCAGAAAAAGATTTGGCCCAGAAGATTCAAGTCACAGGGAAATCAGCAGAAGGAGGGCTAGCGCTAGGGTTTGGAGAGGCAGATCTGCAAATCTAGAGCCACCAGGAGACTATCAGCTCAGCGTTGGAGTGGAAATGAGATCATGGCCCAATCTACAAACCCAAGTCAGAAAATTTCAGGAAAAATCAAATCTGGAAAAAGTCAAAATCTGATGAAGGAGGCTAGGACGTTGAAAGTCAGTTTTTCAGATCTAGGGCTACCTGGTAGGAACTAGTTCAGCATTGGGGGTGTTCTGGAATGAGGAAGACCTGATCTACACACCCATGTAATTATTTTCCGAAAAAAGTCAACTCTAGAAAATGTCAAATTTTTAGTGGGGCGTTGGGGTTTGAGTAGTCAATAAGTCAAATCTAGGGAAAACCAGTCACAATTAGGGCATCATTGAGGATGATTCAGTGAGGGGGAGGCTTGATCTACAAAACCCAGAAATGGTTTACTCAAATATCAAGCAGTTCCCCGATTAAATATTTTTTGGATTTTTATTATTTAGGAGTTTTTCAGAAAATTGAAGGAAAGAAAGTACAATGGATTGAGATCTGAAAGAGAAGAGACTTACCTGTTAGATCTTACCTGGAAATGCTTGTAGATGCCTTGTTGATGATGATCCCCGCCATCCTAATCATTTCTGGAAGATATGAGTGATTTCTAAGACCAACGTTGTGCTCCAAGTGACCAATGCGCCCTCTCTCCTGCACAAGCAAACATCAACAACATCAAATTTGCCGTATCATGAAAGAAAAGCAAGATCTACAGAAAAGTAACAAGATGCAATCATAGATCACAATGAAACTAATGAAAACCCCCTGTCACAGACGAAACCAGTCCAAGCGAGTTGAGGTTCCCCCGCAAAAATGCCCAAAATGAAGTCGCCCTCCTGTAGACAAGACAAAGATCCCGAAAAAAGAGTATAGATCTCACAAAATATTTCGAATGCTAGGAAGCAAAAGATTTTCCAATCACCACCGAAGAACACCAGATGCAAAGCAAATCCAAAAAATATCCACAAAAAATCTTTCTATTACTCAGATCCAAGAGCCAAAGACCCCTTACAAATGAGAAGCTCTCTCCTTTAAATAGAAATGAGAGAACCAAAATCCTAATCACTTTCAAAACGAGTGGCTAAGATTAAAAGATAAAATATTCTAATCAATGGTTGAGATGAGCTCAACATACAATACATGGATCAATATAACCATAAAGTCCAAAGTGGACTAAATCACCCATAAAGAGGTACCCCACTCAACAAGAAATAAATGAAGCACATGGTGGGTCCATGGAGCATTAACTAATTCCCTCTGGGTGCCCCATGGCACAATAAAGTAATATAATATTTTAATTTTTTGACTTTGTGCCTCCTTGAGGAAATAATGAGCCTCACAAAAGCTTCAGAAAATAATATAAAAATGCCCAAAAAATAGGAGTGGGCTCAATCAGGTGCTGCAATTGCTAAAGGTGTGGAGGCAATCACTCTCATCATCATGACTCATCCCATGTCATTTCCTTGCCTCGGTAGCCCAAATCAATTTCTTCAATAGCCATTTAATCATTTTTTAATCTACCTCTGGAAATGTGAACCTGCCAAAAGAGCCTCCTAGGGTGTCTGCGTTGTCAAACTGAGCCTACCAGGCTCTCTGGGATGGGGGTACTATGGTACAAACAAGTAGCGACACCCCTATGCCCCCTACAACGCCCTAGGAGATCCAAACAAAACATTTATCTATTCAGACACATCATCCTGTGAAGCAAAACTGCATCAGAAAGGTAAAATGAGCCTGATCATCTCTGCAAATGCCCGAAACTGAAAATAAATTGTCTCATTAGACTCAAAGAGTCCAAATCCATTTACAGCGTATACTCATACCCTTACCAGGTCTCTGCCTGATCATCAACAACATCCAATAGACAATATAATCACCTGTAAATGACCAGATACCAATAATATAACTCCTATCATCCATCTGCTGCAAGTGCTTTAAGGCTAAGACATGCTCTACAAATCATTTAAGCAACAATCACAACAAGTAGAAGTCATTTCATTGGCGTTACATCAACCAAATACATATATAGGGTTTATTTATTATTACTCAGACCAGACTTTCGGGACTATACTCACTTCATAGTTGTAGTCAATTTGCTAGTTAAGGGTGAAGGCTGAAATTGACATGGCTAGGGCAAAGGATGACTTCCTACTTAACATCATGACACTTTGGATATGGAGGGGGAATACTCACTATAACCAATGTCGGACAAACAACAACACAGGGAATGGTAGTGCCTTACAAATGGTTGAGTTGTTTACAGAGTGCTTATTCAACTTAGGCATCATGTCTACATCAAGTTTGATCCAGTTTCATTAGGATCATCAATTTTATTTCCATAGCCTTTTTGGCCTATATGTCCTTTTGGGGACTTCATCAGTGCTTAAAAGCATAGCTAATTGCAGCTTTCATCCAGGACATCTTCAAATTTATAAGGTCAACAATATTTGGATATAGCATATATTTAACCATTGCTTTTTTGGACCTTTTCGTATACTCTTCAAGGAGTATTTTAGCATTTCATTGCTCTTGCCCTTTTTCACATATGTCAAGAAACATAGCTTTAGCATTTTCATTTTACATGGGCGCATATAAACAGTTCCAATATAAGTAGTACATGAGCTTTTAGTTTTAGCCGACAACATCTCAAGTGACCAGGGGGATTTTTGCACAGTGCCAAACATCGGGACAACCGACCAGAATGATTTAGGCATACAATCCAACTCACCAAAGGCAAGTTTTGTCACCAACTCAGAGCCGAAACACAATATAAACAGCGAGGTTTGTCCAACAAAGGTTCTAGTGGGGAAAAAGGTCCTCCATGCCATAAGTCAAGTAGTAAGTCGGGTTAAAAACAAAACTGGAAGTTAATGGATGGGTGGAGACAGTGAAAAATGAAGCCAACACTAGCAAGCCAAAATAATGGTGGGAATGACTTCCTCTATTCTCCCTAAGGAGGGTAAAAGCAATGAGTATAGAACAAGAACTTCCAAGTCTATGTAGGGACATCAATACATAATACAAATACATCCAAGTCCATATAATTATGACCACCAGATCATGACACTACATGTTAATACATGTCACAAAGATGAGTATAAAAGCAAATGATAACCATAACACAATATAATAAAAGCTGAGTCATAATCATGCATATAATTCATCTAAACGATCATCTGTCCAATGAGAAAGTACTGACATAAAACTGGGCATCAATGACTGCTCTGTAATGACTAAATGGCTACATCGGTCCTCAAATCTGAGTGTCCTGATACTCAGTCCTGACATGGGAGAGTACAATAGTCCACAAATAAAATAATGATCCGTAAAAACTGCTCCTCTCAGCATCTCATATGTAAGAGATCTGGCTAAAAAATGTACTGTATCTGAAATATAGAATATGGTAGCCCAACTACTATATATGTGATAACAGGACTCCTACAACGACTCCCTCCTGCTCTGGAATCAACCTCGGAAACAAATGCTCAATCTCGAACTGGAACTCTGACATCTGAGACTCAACTTGAGTCCCATCATCCTGCTCAACTTCACCATCACTTGACTGGTTGATTCTTTTGCCAGTGCTCAGGAGAGAGTCACTCTCCTCATCTCCATCAAATGCAACATCATCATCCTCTGACTCTGAAATCCATTCTTCTGCTCCTACTCCTGGTCATGCAACATGCCCTCTCAGGACATATAATCTATCCCTGCGATCTCCCAACAAGATGGTGGTGCCAACTGGTTCATCCCTCCGATACAGGAAGATATGACCAGACCTAATCATCATCCCGAAGCCATCATCCTCGAATGATGAAACTGAGAGTTTGCTTACTCTCATCCCAGGTACAAATAAAACTCCGTGTACTTCCAGGACCTCTTTAAGGTCTAGTTGGAATCTGACTGTTCCAACCACTTGAATAGCAATTTGAGGACTGTCAATGTTTGTCTGAATGAAGTGTCCCGGCCCCAGCATTGTAATCATCTGAAAAGAGTCATAGACCCCAATCATATGTCTGGTTGCATCGCTGTCAACAACCCAGACAAGCTCAAATATGGAACTCCCTATGCTGGAATCAATTGAGACAGGAGAAAGCTCTTGCTCAAACTTTGTTACAAACTCTTCTACAACTGAAGATGCTACTACATCTCTTTCAGTCTTCACAATATTCTTCTCAGGACATTTTGTGGCATAGTGTCCCAACTTGCCACAATGAAAACATTTGATCTAACTTAGATCTTTCTTCTTCTTATTCTTGGACTTTGCTGCAAGTGCGACATTCTGCTCAGCATCCTCACTAGTTTGGTCAACCTGTGCCCCATCTCGGATTTCTTCTTGGGTGAAGTCATCCCACAATCTAGAACAACTTGGAAGAGTTTCTCTGCCCACAATACACTTCACAAAAACCTCCCACTTCTTGGTGAAGCCCTTCATGGCTATCCTCACCAGTTCTGAATCAGGAATGGTTTCTCCTACTACTAACAACTCGTCCTTAACTTGTGTAACATGAGTCAAGTAAGAGGCTACACCTTCATCACTTTTCATTTTAATGCTATGTAGCTTGTCTTTTAGGGCCATCTTCCTATTTTCATTCTTTGCTTCGAATAATTTGGTCAAAGTATCCCACATATCTTTAGCAGTTTTCTTTTCTGCTAGGTGTGGTATGAGATGGTCTTTAATCCCATCCAAGATAATTCTCTGGGCTCTGGCTTCAAGAGCTTCAAACTCCACAAGCTCATCTTTATCTGTTGGCTTAGCCATGACACTGTTAATAAAACTCCAAACCTTAAGTTCTTTCAAAACAGCAGTAATTCGTACCAACCATGGAATGTAGTTGGACACTCCATCCAACCGATCCTCATACCTAATGTTCATCATCGAAAATAACTTGCAACCAAAAATTAACTGAAGAAAATATCTAACAATTTTCTGAAACTTCAGAGAACACTTGCTAAACTTCTTTTTCAATATGACTCTGTCAAAATGAGATCTGATACCATCAGCTCTGATACCATGAAGAAATTTGACTTACAAAATGAAACTGTTCATTCATGCATTTTGTCAAACATTTTGCAGACACAACGGTTTTAACTTTAAAATTTTGAAAGTAAAACCACACTGCAGAAAATGAACTTCAACTTTTATGTCAACTACTGAAACATTTTAAGCAAATGGACACAGTGAATTTTGGTCAAAAGACTGGGCAAAACCCCACTGCTTTGGGGAAAACCCTAGAAGAAATTTTTTTTTTAATAGTAAAACTCAAAAAAATTTCTACAACTCAGAAAACTTTTGTTTCTTTTAAACCCTCACTGACAATATTTTCCAAGAACAAGAGCAGCACGCATCCCAAGGCAACCAAGAACAAGTACAACAATCTGTCAAAGCCGTACAGCAGCACGGGTGGGCACATTTCTCGAGGTAATTTCTAGTGCATTTAATGCAGACTGACAAAACTGTACAGCAAGGGTTTTCTGGCACGTGTGGGCACAAAAATCGAGGCAGAATTGAGTGGGAAGTCGTACAACAGGCCGTACAATACTTTCTAGCATTGATTTCAAGGTAGTTTTGCTGTTGTTCTATTTTGTGAAATATTGTCAGTGAGGGTTTAAAGGAAACAAAAGTTTTCTGAGTTGTAGAAAAATTTCTGAGTTTTACTCTTCTTAAAGAAAAATTTTCTTCTAGGGTTTTCCCCAAAGCAGTGGGGTTTTGCCCTGTCTTTTGACCAAAATTCATTGTGTCCATTTGCTTAAAATGTTTCAGTAGTTGACAGAAAAGTTGAAGTTCATTTTTAGCAGTGTGGTTTTACTTTCAGAATTTTAAAGTTAAAACCCTTGTGTCTACAAAATGTTTGACAAAATGCATGAATGAACAGTTTCATTTTCTAAGTCAAATTTCTTCACTCTCATTCATATTTAAAGGAGAGAGGTTCTCATTTGTAAGGGGTCTTTGGCTCTTATAGATCTATATAATAGAAAAACTTTTCTTGTGGAAATTTTTTAGATCTCCTTTGCATCTGGTGTTCTTAGACGGTGATTGAAAAATCTTTTGCTTCCTAGCATTTAGGTATTTGATGTAAGTTCTTTATATTTTTTCGGGAAACATTGTCTTGTCTACAGGAGGGCGACTTCAACTTGGGCGTTTTTGCAGGGTTTCCTCAACTCGCTTGGCTTGGATGCATTTTGTATCAGGGGGTTTTCATTAGCATCAATGCGATCTATGATTTCATCTTGCTATTTTTCTGTAGCATTTGTTTTTTTCTCGTTATGCAGCAAATCTGATATGGATGACGTTTGTTGTGCAGGAGAGAGGGCACAGTGGCTTCTTGGGGCAAAACGTTGGGCATAGAACTCACTCAAATCTTCTCAAATTGATCGGGATAGCAAGGGTCATCATTATTAAGGCATCTACAAAGTTTTCCAGTTAAGATCTACAAGTTAGTGCTTCTGTTCCAAGATCTCAATCCATTGGCATTTGTATTTCCATTTTTTATTCTCAAAATCCTAGATATAAAAAACCAAAAAATATTATGGCTCAATCCGCTTGAGTTCTTAGTAAACCATTTCTGGGTTTTGTAGATCAGGTCATGCCCTAAGTGGGTCTTCCTCAACGTTGAGCTAGAAGTGACTATGTTGCTCTAGATCTGAAAAACATTGATCTTCAAACCCTAGCGCTACCTTTCATGTTGCCCTCTTTTCTCGAAATTTGATCTTTTCCGGCAAAACCACTTTTTGGGATTGTAGATCGAGTCTAAACCCAAGTGGGTCTTCTTCAACGTTGGGCAGAAAATGACTCCAATGCCCTAGATCTGAAAGGCACTAATCTCCAACCCTAGAGCTACCCCTTCTTTTGCCTTTTTCCCTTGCGTTTTGACCTTCTCCTCTTGACTCGAGTGCTTTGACACTGTCATACCTTCCTTGGAGTCTATCCCTTGGTACAAGATAACCCCAATCTCGTTCTCACCTGTTCTGCATTGGTCACGTTTCCCAAGGCAGTGGATATCTTCACCTCTTGCTAGTACCTTAACCCCAGATCTAGTATTTACCTCATAGGTCATCCGTGTCCCAACTTGGATCAAATCTCATATCTCCTAAACCATGATTCAAAGCCGTGGTTCACCTAGTGACATCATCCATAGATCTAGGGTTTCCATCACCTTACGTACCTCAAGTCCATTTGATTTCATCTGGTGTCTAGGTCTGATCTCTTTTGTTGGGAGTAGATCTCGGTCTCCCCCATTGTTGTCTTGGGCTAAGATAACATAAAGCGAAAACTGACTCGATTGGCATGACAACCATCCATTTGGGAGTCGAGGCAATCTTGGTTCCACCTCTTTAGTTGCTTGTCCCTCTACCGTCCATCCTGGATCCATCTCACATAGGCAGCTACAAGGTTGGTGATAACAGTAGTTAATTCCAAGAAATAATAGACATTGACTAGGCCATCGAATCACAAATCTGAAAGTTGTTAAGTGATCCTTGTCATGTGTATTATTAGCGTGGTTGAAGTTGGTCTCTAAAGCTAAATACACCTACAAGAAAAGTCCAGAATTGTGCAAACTATATCAATTTTGAACGGTATAACTCTCTACTTCGAGGAATGAAGCATGAAGATACTCGTTGAAAAGTTTATCCATAAGAGAACAATTGCGGCCAACCAAATTCTAAAACGGGGATTCAGATGTTTTGTAATATCCCAACTGATATTCTATCTTGTTTGATAATATGTGGTTTATGTGCTTCAGGTGTGCTAGAAGCTAGGTTGCACGAAACGGGGAAACGGGAACGAGTTTCCGAAATGGGGACGCGTTGGAAATGTGACCCCCCAAAATTTAGGAAACGAGGAAATGCAATATACATATATATAATATCATAATTATTTACAAATTAATTTCAACATCACATTTAACATTTTTACTCATAATTTCATAAGTGATTCCATAATGCAAGTGGAAATAGCCAAAAAACAGCCTTCAAAATGAGGCTAAGCCGCTAATACATATATATCCAGATTCCAAAACCAGCCTTTATATACAACGCTACAAGTACAATACTACATCAACATGAACAATGCAAATATAAAGAAAACATGAGCTGAAGCCCAAAGACTAATAGTCATCATGCTCGGGCTCATCTTCATTCTCCTCAAAAATAGAATAAGAAGCCACCGTGAGCCAATGAAGAAATCCATGAGAGAAATGTTGAGCCGTGTGGGAAAAATGGGCATTAGGTGTTATTTTATCACAAACCCAAGCCTTGAAGAACTTTCTGGAAGCCTCTAAACCCCTAGTCGGTGAAGGAAAAACCCAAAAAAAAAAATACGTGCTTTATCGAACTAATAGAGGAAATGCCACTTTTTGGGCAAAAACGATTTGGAAATGGATTTCCTTTCCAAGGAAACATGTTTCCTTATTGAGAAACGTCCCCTCACTCTCAGAAACGGGTTTCCTTGCCGTACGGTACGAGTTTCCACGTTTCCGTACGGATACAGGTTGGGGACGTGGGGGGGGCACGTTTCCTGCAACATAGGCTAGAAATATAGTAAAATTTTGCATGCAAAATAGTGTCGTGCCAAAAGGCCCTAAAATATAGCAGATCTGGATAAAAAATAGGAAATATGACTCAATTGGATTTGAGGAACATACCAATAATTATAGCTATGATAATTATTCAATATAAATGAGACATACATGCCATGCAAGAGATGTAGCCTAGAAAACGTGTCGCTTCTCTAGGAGATTCTCCCATGCAATAAAAACGTCCCTTCTCTGAATGATGACTATGTTGTAACTGTTCCAATACTTGTCGGATGAGGTTGAGACTTTCCAGACCTGGTAGTGTACCCTTCCCGAATATTCTAATGAGCGCATGCAAGAGTTCTGACCTATCTAAGACCAATAGTGAATTGTTTCCTTTTGAGGGAGTGACGCCCTTGTTTCACATGTATGGAGTTGGTATCTCTCTCAAATGTGCATTCTACAACCTACTGAGCTCCCAGTATATTAGTATGCCCCTTCCGAGAAGAATGGAAGTGAGATGCAGAAGAAATAATGAGTTCCTTGATCTCAGCGAATTGTTCTGGTATTTCCACATGTTTCCAGCAATAAAACATGAACCTGCAATAATATATTCACCTATATGTTGGATCTTTGAATAACATTGAATACGATGAATAGCTAATGGTGGATCTGAGTGATCTACCTTGAAGTGATTAGGGCAGATAGATTTCGCTGCCGAAAACACTTGTTAGCTGAAGACTTCTGTCTCCAACCCCAACTTGCTGTTGCGGCTACTGCTGCTGCTGCTCTCAAAACCAAACTCAAAGATAATAATAAACATGGATAATCCTTTTGGTTCAATGACCCTTTTTATATAGCTTTAGCATGTACTTTTGGGGTTTACATGTCACTTTTAGGGTTTGCACTTTACTTTTTGCATGCATGCAATTCTATTTTCTCATTGACTTTAAGCCTAAAGAAATAAGGCTTTCTTTACCATACTGATGACTTAATATTGAATGAATGTTGTGCTCTGCTCCCGGTATTACCTGTCCTCAGTCAATTCCCTTTTCCTGTAATACTCACTCGAACCTATGGGAATTAAATAAGTTAGCGGGTGTTTCTGATGATTAAGTAGAAGAGGACATTACAGTCATCCCCGCTTGAAATTGCTTGTCCTCAAGCAACTGTAAACTAGGATGTTGCAATACCTGTTCTCCTTCCCATGTGGTGTCTTCAATAGGTAATTCTTTCCATTTCACCAAGTATTCCCGAATTACTCTGTTTCGGAGTTTCCTTTCTCGAACCTGTAGCATTCTCTCTAGATTCAGTACTAGAAGCCCTTCATAATCTAAGGGAGGCCATTTGGTGGATGGTGCAATGTGTTTCCCTACTATTTTCTTGAGATTCGATACATGAAATACATTATGAATTTTACTTTCCTCTGGAAGCTCTAGTTCATAAGCCACCTCTCCAACCTATCTGACTACTTTGTAAGGGCCATAGAAGCAGGGTTTCAGCTTCTCCGCCCTTTTTTTCTTGAGTGAAGATTGCCTACAAGGTTGTAGTCGTAAGAATACCAAGCCTCCTACCTCAAAACTATGCTCGACTCTGTGTCTGTCTGCGTATAACTTCTGTTGGTTTTGGGCTACCTGTAGATTCTCTTTGAGTACTTCAAGAATATCATGACTGTCATGTACCCAATCTTTTCCCTTAAGTGCTCTTCTATCTCTGAAGACTAAATCTGCAAAATTTAATGCCTCATACCCATATAAAGCTTTGAAAGGAGTCATCCTAATAGACATATGGTGAGTGGTATTATAGCAGTACTCCCCTAGGTGTAGCCATTTAATCCATGTCCCTTGCTGCCCTGCTACATAATTTCTCAACTATCCCCTCAATCCATTTACTGACTACCTATGTCTGTCCATCGCTCTAAGGATGATAACTTGTGCTAGTAGCCAATTTTGTCCCCACTAATCTGAAGAGCTCCTGCCAGAAGGCACTAGTGAATTTACTGTCACGGTCACTGACAATGGTTTTAGGTAGTCCATGTAGTCTGAAAACTTCTCTGAAAAACAAGTCTGCTACTTGTGATACCAAATAATCTAAACAAACATCAAAGAAGTGGGCAAATTTTGTCAATCAATCTACTACCACGTATAAGCAATCTCGTCCCTGTACCTTGGGTAAACCCATAATGAATCCCATCGAGATGCTCCCCCATTTATGCTTCGGTATAGGTAATGGCTAAAGTAACCCTGCCGGATGAGTGTGTTCAATTTTATTCTGTTGGCACATACTGAACTCCCGGACATGTTGTATTACATCCTCCTTGAGGCCTTTCCATGAGAACCTCTCTCTAATCTATCTGTAATTTTTCAAGAACCCCTAATGCTCTAATAATGGTGAATCATGCAAGGCCTGTAAAACCTTTTTCGTGAAAGTTGATTTTGGAACAAAGTATATTCAATTCTTGTAGTAAATGATGCCATCGATTACCCTGTACCTGCCATCTTGTATTTGTCTGTCTAACAACTCTCAAGCAAATTTTTTTTTGAATATTCAACCAAGAGATGAGACCTCCAGTCGGTAGATATACTCATGACTGATGATGCAGTTGGTCGTCTTGATAAAGCATCAGCTACATCATTGTTCTTTCCCTTAACATATTCTAATTCAAAATCATATGCATGTACCTTGCTGACCCATTTTTGTTGACATTCATTCAACTCTTTTTGTTCTAAGAAGTATTTGAGGTTGTTGTGATCTGTCTTAATTTTAAACCTGCTTCCCACCAAATACTGCCTAAAGTTTGTTAAGTCGTGTAAGATTGCTAGCATTTCCTTATCATATATAGAGTAGTGTCACTCATAATCTTTAAGTTTCCTGCTCTCAAATGCAATTGGGTGATGGTTTTGCATCAATACGGCCCCTATGCCCTCTCCTGAAGCATCACACTCTACCATAAATGGTTGTGTGAAATTGGGTAATGCCAAAACAAGACATGAACTCATAATTTTTTTCATTTTTTCAAAGGTTTGTTGTGCCCAATCTGTCCGATTGAATGATCCTCTCTTAGTAAGATCTGTGAGTGGTGCGGTCAATTGAGAAAACCCTTTAACATACCTCCTATAATAAGTTCAAAGGCCCAAAAATCCCTTCAATTCTGTTACATTTCTTGGTGTGGGCCAATCCAAAATAGCTCTAATCTTTTCCATGTGAACATGTACTCCATCTGTGCTTATTACATGCCCTAGATATAACATTTCTTGCATACCAAACTCACATTTAGACATTTTGGCGAAAAGAGATTGTTCTTCCAGAATTCCCAATACCTCATCTAGGTGTCTCAAATGTTCCTCCCATGTTTTATTGTAAATCAGAATGTCATCTAAGAACACAAGAAAAAAATTCCGTAACTAAGCTCTAACGGTGTGGTTCATGCAAGACTAGAAAGTTGTCGAGGTGTTGGTGACTCCAAAAAGCATAACTAAGAACTCATAATCACCAAAGGGGCAACGAAAAGTTGTTTTTGCAATACCCGGATCTAATGATATCCTGGTCAGAGATCAATTTTAGAGAAGTATTTTGCCCCCTGTAACTCATCCATTAATTCATCAATTCTGGGAATGGGGTACCTTTTTTTATGTTTTTCTTGTTGAGGGCCTTGTAATAGATACACATCCGTAATGTGTCGTCTTTTGTTTTTACCAATACTACTGATGATGCAAATGAGCTAGAACTCAATCGTATGTAACCTAACTCCAGCATTCCTTAATTGTTTTCTCTATCTCATCTTTGTACCTTTTGGGATGCCTATACAAAGTGGTGATGACTTGCTATGTTCCCTCCTCTAACTCAATAATGTGCTCAAACCCTCAGTTTGTTGGTCGTTTTGCTGGAAGATCTCTTAATACTTTCTCATGTTTCTGTAGTAATGCCTGTATATTTGTCGGATGTTGGGTGTTGTTATCTGGAGGTTTCCGGAAAGTGGCAAAACATTCGGCTGACCATTCAAGCTAATCTAGAGAAATAATAGGAGATAAACATTCAAGGAAAGAAGATACACATACCAAGAATAAAAATGTTGATAATCCTCTAGTATATAGGCAAAATGCAAGCCATGCAAGAATGATAAAGAAGCGATACTGTTTCCATGCAAGAATGATAAAGAAGAGATAGTGTTGCCATCTAAGAGATGACGCCCCAGTTGAGGAAAACACCCAATCCAGTGTTATCCTTCACGTTTCTGAGGCAGCGAGTGTCCAATGTCGCTGAAACTTTCCAGGAATGATGGTACAAGTCCCTTGGAGAGATAAGGAGACACATGCAGAAGTTTGGACTCATCCAGGTACCCTAGCAAATTGATCTGCTCATAAATGGTACCCTCTGTATGTGCCAGGAATGGACTGATGATCACCCAATATAGTGGTGTGGTCCTGCTGAGTAGAATAGTGAAGATCTGCGAAAGAAAATATGAGATTCTGAGCCCCTACGAATTGTTCAGGGATTTCCAATTGCTCCCCATCAGCGAAACGTGAACCTCCAATAAACTCTCTCTCTGATGCTTGGATTGTTTAATCAAGAATGAAGATGATGAATAACTGATGATAGACCCAAATGATCTATCCGAAAGTTATTAGGGCAGATAGCTTTCGCTGTCGAAACCACATGTTAGCTGAAGACCTTTGTCTCCAACCCCAACTTCTTGTCGCAGCACCTACTGCTGCTGCTCTAGAAACCAAATTCAATAATAATAATAATCATGGATAATCCTTTTGGTTCAATGACCCTTCTTATATAGCTTTAGCATGTGCTTTTAGGGTTTGCATGTCACTTTTAGGGTTTGCACTTACTTTTTGCATGCATTCAATTCTAATTTCTCGTTGACTTTAAGCCTGAAGAAATAAGGCTTTCTTTACCATACTGATGACTTAATACTGAATGAATTCTCTGCTTTGCTCCTGGTATTACCTGTCCTTAGCCAATTCTCTTTTCCTATAATACCCCCTCGAACCTATGGGAATTAAATAGGTTAGCGGGTGTTTTTTATGCTTAAGTGGAAGAGGACATTACATGTTTCTATAAATTGAACTAAAGATTGTTTGTAACCATGATATGAATTAATGCATTTAAATTAAATTTGTGAGTTTTTACGAATGTAATGAACCTAACAAATGTGATTATATGAACTTTGTAGATACAATATCATATCAAGGAAAGGTAAAGGTCGATATTCAGTATAGTGCAAGTTGGAAATCCTTGGTCTTGGTTGGGGCCAAAAAAATCATCATCATTGACGATGCTTAGGATCTTTGTGTAGTTGAAACCAAAGTTACAAATATCTTGTCGAGGAATATGTTTCCAAGGGTTCAGAAACAACGTATCAGATTTATCGGGGAAAATGTCGGCAAACATCGACAATATATCGACAAACTTAAAAAATACAAAAATATTCTTTTTTTTCAATTTTTTAAACATCTAAAGCAACAAGAACATCAAATAAACACATTGCTACATTAATATGGAAAGAAAACCAATATTTAAGATGTATAAGACATCTAGTGATACATCACACAAAAAATAAATTGTGTCCTGAATCCTGAGTCCCCGACTCATGAATCACCAAAAAATACAATCAATTTATCTCATATACAACGAAATAAAGTAGATAAACTATTGATTCCCTCTAACCCCTTTATAGGAAAAGATAATCGCTCAGGAAATGGCTCTGCCTCTAGAGCTAGAAGGCCTTGCGGTCGTGGGGGTCGCAGTGGACTCTAAAAAATGAATGTGAAACATAAATCATAAATGTTACATGTCGGTGAATCATTGCTTATTAGGATCCTATTCATCAATAACACCCTATGCCTCCCTCCTATAGGCTCTAGTCCTTGCCTCTACCTTCAATCTCAAAGTTGATCCTCCATGGACATTAGTCAACCTCTCAACACCTTACAATTTTGATGAAAGTTCTTAATCCAATCGTTAAAATAAGGTAGAATATACTTACCATTCTTAATAAGTGATTTTGCTTGAGTGAAGACTACATTTTTATTAAGATTGTGACAGAGGAGTTCAACAATCAACACCACCACCAACAAGGTACATAGAGGGGTTGATGTGCTTAATTAAATGCCAATCCCATATCCTCATACATGATAAAATTCGGTGGAAACTTTACAATCCTGAAATGCTGAAAACTATGAAGTCTATTGAATTTCGAATGGGTTTAAAAATTCTACTTGTTGCATATGAAGTCCGATGAGGTTGGAACCACTCTCAAACATCCTAAAACAATTAAAGGTAATGTTAAAAATTTAAGTAAAGGATAGAAAATAAAATATGAGGAGAATGTCACTTTTTACCGAAACACGACAAAAGAGAAAAAAGAGGGAAAAAACTCATTTTTCTAGTCAATTCGTGGGTTGAACAATAAATTCCCATCAACTCACGATATATTTGAAAACATTGCCAAAAAATAGTAAAAAACAACAAAAAATCAGGAAAAAATCACCTAAAATATCAACAGGAATTTAGCATCATGTATATCGTGATGTTATCAATATATTAATGATGTTTGTAACAGAGACCGAAAAAATGACATGGGAGAAAATATACATGTCAAGAATGTAGAGGCAGAGACTAATGGTCGAAGAAATCAAGTAACTCCACTAGATATTGCAAAAACCATGAGAAGTCTAAGAGTAGAATTACAGAGTTGCAAAGCAAATAATGAGAGGTTGCTAAAAGCTCAAGAAGAGAAGAACTAGCTAAATGCAACCATGTTCCAAAGCTTAACAGACATTTAGAGGAATAAGAGGAAGAGGCCTATCAAGAACAACTCACATGGAGAATTTTGGAAGGCCAGACCTCTTACTTTTGATGGTGAAGCCAAATTAGGTCAAGGAGATGGGGCTTGAGTTCTTGGATGAGGAAGTATTTCCAAGTCCAAGACTACTGCAAGAACATGAAAGCAAGGGTGGCCATATTTAATTTGAATGGAAGAGCATCTATATGGTAAGACCACCTTAGGCAAGTGAAGAAGCTTAATGAAGGGAAAATTATGTGGAAACAATTCAAGAAGCAACTTAAGCAAACGTACCTCTATGATAGGTACTATGATGACAAAATCAAAGAGTTCCATGAGTTGAAATTAGGACAAATCACCATGGAGGAATATGCCAATAAATTCTTAAAGAATTTCTGAGATATGTCAATTATATCAAAGATGATAAGGTCAAAATTCAACATTTTCTAAGTGGATTACCTCAGTCATATAACAACAAAATTTAGTTTAATGAACCTCAAACTCTAGATGAAACCATAAGGAAGGCCAAGTATTGTTATGATCAAAACAAAAGCAAGCCAAAATTCCAGAAGGCATGGAAGGACAAGAAAAAGGAGAAGTTTGCTTAAGAAAGAGGGGATTCAAGCCTCCTCATTTCAGAAATCACCAAAGGCAGCCACCAAATGGTGTAACTAAGGTAGCTAGAATTACGGGAGATAAGCCAAGAGATCCACTTCAATGTTGGTGATGTGGAGAGGAACATTTGCTTAAAAATTGTCTACATAGAAATTGTCCACATCGAAATGGGAATATCAAACATGTTCACAATATCCAAGGAGATGAAAATGTGGGTGAAGTGGCAAGGACCTGTTATCACACAATGTGTAGCTACCCACTAAAGGTACCCCATCCAGGACGGTAGAGGTGAGGTAGCTAACCGATGACACTGCAAGGGCTTCATCCACTATAGAAGAAGGGTAGTTGTTGCACCAGGCGGGCTCTTGTCGCTTTAGATCACTCTGGAAAATGATCAAGGAAAAGACCCTACTAGCCCAAAAGGGATAGCGCACTTACTCAAGACACTCCAAGGATTATACAATGATTGAAAGAGAAGAGATAATGA
Source organism: Pseudotsuga menziesii (assembly GCA_001517045.1). Lineage (NCBI taxonomy): Eukaryota > Viridiplantae > Streptophyta > Pinopsida > Pinales > Pinaceae > Pseudotsuga > Pseudotsuga menziesii. The sequence continues at coordinate 204,245 of LPNX010753490.1, forward strand.
GTGAGGGAATCTAGATCTATGAAAAGGATTTAGTATAGTGGCTAGGGCAAAGTTGGGGAGGCTTAGCAAATAGGGAAAATGACCCAACCTTGTGAAGATTGTATCACAAAGAGTTTCGGAATGTAGATCTAAAGAGATCTAGCCATACATAAGAAAACCCAAATGGGACCCACCTAGGGTTTAGGAGAAAGTGGACAAAGAGCACCCAAAAGAGTAGATCAAGACAAGAAATGACTAGATCAGGGAACTTGAAGGATAGATCTGTTAAAATCAAGTGGGTGCAAGCATACCCAACTGATAGATCTGAAGACTTGGCCACCCACCCAAAGGGGGCACCCCCACCTAGAGAGACTAGTGCTAGATCCTGGGGCAAATGGAGTCTGATTTCAATGAAATTCAAGATCTAAGGTTTATTCAACAATCTCCAAGTGGGTTTTGATGGCCGCCATCAAAAACTCATCGGATCTATCAGATCTACAAAACTAGGGTTTGAAAGAAAGGATTTTGATTAACAAATGGATGAAAATAATGAAAAACAATACTAACCTTGCAGATCGTACCTGAAAATACTTGTGGCTGCCTTGAATGTCGATTATCCTTCCACTTAGTTACAATTTTGAGCAAGGTCTGGCAAGAAACTAAGGAAAAACGCCTAATAGAGGTAGTGCCCCCCCTCTTCTCCATCTGCAAAATCAAACTCCAAATGAGATTTGTTCACAGATGAAAAAGATAAGCTACGTACGTCATCTACAGAAAGAAATCCAATGCACAAAGTAACAATTGAAAACTCCTTGAAGATGAAACGATTTGACCAGAAGACAATGCAAGACACCTTCGCAATCTCCTCCAACCAATTCGCTACCCTGCAAAGGATTAGTACAGCCACTACTGAAAAATATTTGTTTGCATGCAAGATCCACTGAAATGTCTAAGTAAGAGGCGTAACAATCACATCCAAGTACATTCACAAAGCTTCCAAGAGTTTCTACAAAAGTTTTCTTGTATTCAATATTCTCAGAGCCAAAAGTCCCTTTACAAATGAGAGAGCATCTCAATATATAGATCTCTCAAGTACATAAAACCTAGATCGAAAAAGATCAAGGATGAAGATCAAAAGATAATATCATCCTAATCTACGGATAAGATTAGTCGGATACATCATACATGGATCAACTCAATAATAGAGGGGGGTGCATCACTAAAATTGCCCAATGAGGAGGTGCACCACATAAAAAAATGACAAATGACCACAAGGTAGCACATGGTGGGGCTATGAGGTTGTAACATCCTTCACTAGCATGGCCCCATGGCACAATAACAAGGTGTGGTGACAAATAATATCAAGGAGTGATAAAAATCACTAGGACGTCTCCCTCAAAAATACATCAAACACCCTCAAACTAAACAAATCAAGGAGATGTGGACCCAATGTAGAATGAAGTTGATGTTGGATGATGAAGGTAACACAAACACTATGCCTTGGACCAATTCCATGCCACTTCCTTGCCTCATTTTCCCAAATCAATTTCCTCATTAGCTAGTTTTCATCATCAAAATGTTGCCTCGTGAACATAAAACTGCCAATATCTCACCGGGGACTGAAAACTGAAGCCAAATGACCGCACGGATGGGTTCGACCCTATAGTAGTATGGTTCAATCGACTAGCTTCCCCCTATGATTCCTTCCCTAGGAGAACTCACCATTTTATGCATTGTGTTTAACTTCTAGTTTTCCAGGGCAAATCTGCTACAAAATGCCTGAAAGACCCATATCTTTCCTGTAACTGCCCGAAATTGAAAACCAGCTACATCAATGAACTTAGAATGTCCAAGTTAACTAGGAATGAGTACTCATACACAATATGTCCATTACAAAGATACATAAGAGGCCCCATCCATGTCAAAACCATAATAATAATAAAGCCTGTAAATGCTGATAATCATAAAAATAATACAAGCCATCATAGAAAACCATCATCTGAAGCATGAATATGTCTAATGGACACTGACGGACCATAAATAATCATCGTCCATAACCATCAGTCTAAAACTCATCCTGGACCCTGCTCCTAACTTGGTCAACACCAAGTTTACCATGTCAAGACTGATCAAATGATGACCCAAGTGCTAAACTTCGATACTGCAAAGTACAAAATGGACATGCATGCTCAATTATCTATGCTAACAGCGATGTTATCGGAACCGGACCGGTCATCGAACCGGCGAAGCCCAAAATGTGAACCGGATCGGAACCGGCAAAAAACCGGGTTAAAAACTGGTTGACTAAAAAATACATAAAATATTCATATTTTGTAAAAAAACATATATATATTCATGTGCATACATATGAATCCAGACCATTAATACAAAAATATTCAAAGTTTCTCATATATATAGCAAATATGGGTGCAAATATCCAAAATAGCACCTAGTGTAATACATGTCTGAGGTTCTGAACCAAAGTACATTAACAAAGAGGCTCCAAAGTACATCAGCAAAGTTTTATTTTCTGGTTTTTTTTTTTAAAATTGAGTTTCCTGAGTCCCCAGTCCAAACCAGCCAGTTCGGCCAGTTTTGGCCGGTTCCATACCCGGTCTGGACAAAAATCCGGTTTTTTCAAAAAAATTTGCTGACCGGACCGGCCAACCCTGTAAACCGGTCAGACCGGTCGGTTTTGCCGGTTCCGGTCCGGTTCCGATAACACTAGCTAACAGTGAGAATCAAGTACAAGTAGATTCTGCTGGCGAGTATAAGCACAATACATATATAATAATCTAAATCAAAATGATTAGTTGCTTTAAACAGGAACCTCTAGTGTATACTCATTTATAGATTTAGCGATTTTGCTAGTCAAGGGTGAAGGTGAATGAAACCAGGTAAGGCCAATGGAATGACTTGACACTCAACACTATAAGCATCTAGGCTAAAGGACAAGGGAATCCACACAACACATAAGTTGGACTAGGTGAACAATAGGGAATGGCAGTGTCTCACAAATGGGTGGAATGATGAAAGGCTCCACTAGACTCTAAACAAGCGACTTTTTAGCAATTTATTCGCACATCAATACCCACTAGTTAACCTCTAGAGTCAGGTGCCTTGGTGAGCCTTCTAGGCTTCCAGAAAATGACAAAGACATGACCATTGGGGGCCAGTCTGACCCTATTGCCCTATGGGGGAAAATGAGTTGTACATTTTACAACAAATGAGCGCTCATCCTCTAGCCATCAACTTTATTTGAAAATATTTATTTTTATTAACTTGCCAGCCTCCAAGAGCAGGTGCCCTGGAAAACCTTCCGGGCTCCAGAAAATGACTAAGGCTTAGCCTTGAAAGTTGACGGGTATGCCTCGCCCTGATACCCTGCGGGGCCAAATGAGCCTTACACCATACAATGGATGTGTGCTCATCTCTTGGCCATTGGCTAGTTTTGCTTTTATTTGCAGTAGTGTGACAGTGTCTAAAGACACTTTTGCTTTGCTGGCAAGGCATCCATTTAGAATAACTTTAAGCTCCAATGCCTTAGTGTCTAAAGACACTTTTTGGTAAGACTATTTGTGTTCAAGACCTAGAGGTAGACCATCCCTGTGACAAGCATCACATAAACCAACACAGAGACACAATATAGACATGGAGACCTATTCCAACATAGAGGTAAAGGTGGGGGGAATCCTAGATGCCACTAGTCAAGTTACAAGTCAAGGTTAATCAAAACAAGGAAAGGCAATGGATAGACGGGGACAATGAAAATGGTACCAAGACTAGCAAGTTATGTTTGTAAATGGAAATGACCAAATACATACTAGAATTAGGGCAAGGCCAATGAGTATACAGAGGAATATCTTGGACATAACAGCTAGATCATTTATACTTTAGATTCTAAGTAAAACCAAAATAAAGTATCACCAACATAAAACCACTATCAACTAAGTCTCACTGCTAAAATAGACAACAGACTTATAGACACTATGTCAAACTCAATCAATCACATAAACTCTTAGACACAAAAGGATTTTTCACTCCACTCTAATCAAGTCAACAAATCAAACAAATATCAAGCAAATAGTCATTTACAATACTGTCAAAGGTTGTCATTAACAGTTAATAACAGTTCAACTCCACTTAGGTCAAAGACACAATGATCAACACTTGTCAAACTAGTTTTCAAAGAAAACACTTAGGTTGATCAAAGAAATCACTCACAGGATCTATTACTTACATCTCAACTTCTCATTCAATACGACACTATACAACAGTCAAGATAAACACCAAAGTCTATGCCAACAATATCTAAGATAATCATCAAGATTTATATCAAGATCACATCAAGATATATTCCATGATAACCATCACCATAGTCTCCATAACATATTCAATGGCTTCAAATATATATACCAATATATAGGCTCACATACTAAGATCAAAGATGAACTCTATCCATGAGAGACGTGCCATCACAAGACAAACCCAGAAGCATGAACCATACCTTTTTGAAGATCACAAGATGAAGAAATAATAGACAAACCAAAGAAACTCTAGATCATGTCATCACATAACCCTAGTAACAAGTTTTCCAACGAGCCAAGAATTTTGTAATTTTGATTCAGTATGAGAAAGTTATGCCAATTTTAGCGAAGATGCCCAAAAATTTCTCCTCCACAAAGTTTCGCACTTTTCTCCAAGAGTTGCGAAATACCAAAGAGAGACTTGATTGATGAACAAATGAAATGTTTGATACTCTATTTATATAGGTCATGGAGGAAAGTTAGTACCTCAAACTGGGCCGACATGTAATTCAAAATTCCAAATAATTAAATTCCCTTTTGTTTGGTCGACTAACCCAAAAAGGTGGGGTACAACTTCAAAAATTCATATCTCTTCAACTGTAAGGAGTTAGAAGATGCTCCACATATCAACAAAAATGGCTTGACGAGAGCTGTCACCCTATGATGGGTTTATTCACAAATTCTTGGTCTAATACCCTTAAATTCTTCAATTTGTTCAGGATTTCAAAGATTCCACACATAAAGGTGCCAAAGACCATGTAACCTGTTATGACATATATAGTAGTCGGGCTACCATATTCTATTTTTCAGATTTCAGTACACTTTTCAGCCAGTTCCCCTGCATATGAGATGATGAGATGAGCATCTATGATGGATCACGATTTGATTGATGGACTATAGTACTATCCCATGCCATGACCGAGTCTCAGGACACTCATATTTGAGGACTGATGTAGTCATTTTAGCCATTTGCAGAGCAGTTAGTAGTGCCCAAAGTTGTATCAATGCTTTATCATTGGACAGATGTTGGTTTAGATGGAATATTTACATACTTATGACTCACCTTGTATTATCTTGTGTTATGATTATAATTGCTCTTATACTCATTCTTGTGACATGTATTAACATTTAGTGTCATGATCTGGCAGTCATACAAATATGTGGACTTGGATGTATTGATGTCCCTACTCAGACCTAGAAGTTCTTGATCTATACTCATTGGTTTTAACCTCCTTAGGGAGAATAGAGGTAGTCATTCTCACCATACTTTGGCTTGCTAATGTTGCTTTCATTATTCATTGTCTCCACCCATCCATTACCTTCCAATTGTGTTTCTTACCCAACCTACTATTTTGACTTGTGGCATGGAGGACCTTTCCCCACTAGAACCTCTATGATTGGATAAGCTTCCCTGTTTATTTGTGTTTCGGCTCTGAGTTACCTAGGTTGTGTTGGCTAAACCTGAAACAAGTAGCGCTACGATCAATACAATATATTTGGAAATGAATATCTTATGAAAAAATTACATTCATGAAAAGTAGTGCTTTTAAACATACATGGATGCAAGGCAAGCCTAATGAAATTGGCTTTGAAGTACAATGAAATGAATATCTTAGAACATTCATGAAAAGTAGTGTTTTTCAACATACATGAATGCATAAAGCTAAGTTGCAGGAAACTCACGATTAGGTGCCGTACCCGTACCAGAAACTCGTCGAAACTCGGAAACTGGTACGAAACGCCTTGGAAATGCCGTCGGCCGTACCGTACGGCGTTTCACGATTTGGAAACGCCGTACGGTACGGCCAGCGGCGTTTCCACTCAAATTTTGGTCCGTACGGCACGTTTCAGGCTCTTCTAGTTGCAAGACTCTAAGAAGGCATAAAATTGTAGATTTATACCATGTCACAAGGTTTGCTAAACCTCAAGGATGAAGTCTGAACTTTGGCGAATAAAAAAAAAATTAAAGGTTCGTCCCTAATTCATGTAGTTTTAGCTTTAATTGCGTACATCCACGATGCCTCCACTTGCTGTTGGCAACTGTGACTCCATCTCAGTGCTAAGTTTATAAACATCCAAGCAGATCAGGATTAGATTTAGGATAGCCATGAACCTGATGGATTTGAATCTATTAATTACTGGGTTTCTGTCATTGAGTGACAGGGAAAGAAATGCTCAGTTTGTACATGGCTGTGTGATAATTTGTTTCTTAATTTGGTGAGTCCTAAGAAATGTGATGACTCACAAGTGTTCAACATTTTCATACATGTTTGTATTTACAGGTGGGCATCCAAGTATCCACGACCTAACCCAATGGCGACTGCTGTGACTCTGTCTCATTGTTGCTATGGACCTGAAGGTGACTCCATCTTCAGAGTCCAGACCTCTGGCAATGGGCCATGGTGATTTGCTATTGTTTGCAAGTCAGTGACTTGCTACAGGCCATGGTAGCTAGTTTATAAATTACGGTTATATATATGTAATTTATTAAAATAATAAGAATTTTATATTAAGTTTATGTATTAATATAATTTTATAACTATATAAATTTATCTACATATATAACTTTATCTATCACCCCCAACCCCCCACCACACATCTATTTTAATTTAATATATTTCCATGAAAAGTTCATATTTTTAATATATCTGAGAAGGAAATCAAAATATACATAGTTCTGCCCAATACAGCCACTATCTTTTCCAGCTTTCTGATCTGACTTTGTCAGACCTGTTAAGAACAAAAGACTGTCATCCAGTAATGCTTCCAATACTGGTCATATTAAATTACAATCTTCCTGTAGTGTTTAAAAGACCACTACATTATGAAAACCCATCAAAAGCATATCATGTATATCAAAGGAGGCTTGTAGTAAGATTATGCAGGATGCCTAGACACTTAGTATAACTTTATTTCAATAAATATTAAGGATAGTGACCCCCTAAGATCTTGTTCCAGAACCAGATTCATAATTGGAAGCAGGCCCAGGTTACTTATCTGATAAAGGATTAGTTAATAAAGATGTTCTTTTCTTCTCAATTAGTGTTTATGTCTCATTCTTATTTTTTTACAAAACAATGAGGTATTTCTATATATATATATTTCATATAATAATAAATATATATATTTTTTAATATATATATATACGACGTTTCCCCCGGCGTACCCATTTTTGCGGGGTCACGTTTCTAGGTGTCCCCGTTTCGGAAACTCGGAAACTTTTCCACGTTTCGTGCAACTTAGGCATAAAGCCTAAAATAATAAAAAGTTCGTGAAATAAATACACGAACCAAGGCTATGAAAAATCAAAGGCCCAAAAATGCAATGGTTCCTAAAAATATATCTAAGGATTGATGGCCTCACTTCTATTGGTTTGGATTGTGAGCATTTGTCAAGGTGAATAAGCAACTCTAAAGTAACTCATCCATTTGTGAGACACTGCCATTCCATGTGTTGTTGCTTGTCCGTCATATGCTAGAGTGAGTACTCCCTTTCCCTATCTGAAGTGTCACAATGTCAAGTTAGTAGTCATCCTTTGCCCTAACCTTATGAATTTTTAGCCTTCACCCTTCACCAGCAAATTGATTACAACTATGAAGTGAGTATGATCTTTAAAGTTTGGACTGAGTTATAGTTAATAAATGTAGACCTTATATATTTGGTTGATAGATCACCAGTGAAATGATTGCTACTTGTTATGATTATTACTTGAATTATTTGTGGAGCATGTCTTGATCTTTGAACACTTGCAACATATGGATGTCAGCCTGGGTTATATTATATGGTCATTTACAGATTATAATTTTGTTTATCTAGGTATATTGGATATTGTAGGTGATCATGCAGATACCTGTAGAGTGTACGAGTATACACCTTAAATAGATTTGGACTCTCTGAGTCTAGTGAGACGACTTGTTTTTAGTTTCGGGCAATTGCAGAGATGATTTGACTCAGTTTACCATTCTGGTATAGTTTTACCATACTGGATGGCGTGTCTGAACGAGATATTTTTCTTGGATCTCCTAGAGCGTTGTATGAGGCATGGGGGGTCCAGCCACTTGTTCGTAGCATATTACCCCCCTCCCAAGGAGGTTGGTGGGCTCAGTTGGATAACACAAGCACCCTAGGAGGTTGTTTTTGGCATGTCACGTTTCTCGAGGCAGATAAAAAATAATTAAAATGGTTACTGAAGAATTCGATTTGGGCTACTAAGGCAAGGAAATGGCATGGGATGAGTTCTGATGATGAGGGTTATGTCTTCCACTTCTCCTCCAGCAGTTGCGACACTTGGATGGGCCCACGTCTATTTTTTCGGGCATATTATATTGTTTTCTGGAGCTTTTGGAGGCTCGTAATTTCCTCAAGGAGGCACAATTTCATAGTTAAAAATTTATATTATTTTTATTGTGCCATGGAGACACCCAAAGGAAGTTAGTTAACACTCCATGGACCCACCATGTGCTTCATTTATTTTTTGTTGAGTGGGATCCCCTCTCCTAGGGTGATTTAGTCCAATTTTATATTATATTATGATATTGATCTATGTATTGTATGTTGAGCTCATCTCAGTCGTTGATTAGAACATTTGTATCTTTTAATCTTAGCCACCCATTTGAAAAGTGGTTAAGATTTTAGTTCTCTCATTCCTATTTAAAGGAGAGCTTCTCATTTGTAAAGGGTCTTTAGCTCTTGGATCTGGATAATAGAAAAACTTTTCTTGTGGAAATTCTTGCATCTACTTTGCATCTAGTGTTCTTAGATGGTGATTGGAAAATCTTTTGCTTGCTAGCATTTGGGTATTTGTTGTGAGATCTATATATTTTTTGGGGAAACAGTGTCTTGTCTACAGGAGAGCAACTTCAACTTGGGCGTTTTTGCAGGGTTTCCTCAACTCGCTTGGCTTGGATGCTTTTTGTATCAGGGGGTTTTCATTAGCATCAATGCGATCTATGATTTCATCTTGCTATTTTTCTGTAGAATTTATTTTTTTCTCATGATGCAGCAAATCTAATATGGTTGACGTTTGTTGTGCAGGAGAGAGGGCGCAGTGGCTTCTTGGGGCAAAACGTTGGACATAGAACTCACTCAAATCTTCTCAAATTGATCAGGATAGCAAGGATCATCATTATCAAAGCATCTACAAGGTTTCCAAGTAAGATCTACAGGTTAGTGCTTATCTTCCAAATCTTAATCCATTGGCATCTGCATCTCCATTTTTATCTTAAAACCCTAAAATATAAAAAACCAAAAAATAATTTAGATCAAACCGCTTGATCTCGGCGCAAACCATTTTTTGGGTTTTGTAGATCGGGTCCAACCCTAAGTGGGTTTTCCTCAACGCTGAGCTAAAAGTGCCTCCATTGCCCTAGATCTGAAAAACAATGGTCTTCAAACCCTTGAGCTACCTTCCATGTTGCCTTCCTTTGTCATGATTTGATCTTTTTCGGCAAAACTACTTTTGGGTTTGTAGATCGGGTCTGTTGCCCACCTATTTCGACTAGGTGGCAACTCCATGTACATGAGGATGTACATAATTGTACCTTAGAAAAATCTGAGGATTTTTCACTTCTGCAGAGCTATTGCCCCTTTGTGAAACGAAATGTCCGCTCCCCTGCGTGGGAAAATTAATGTAATTTAATGTACTGGTATGGGTCATATGATACGGATGCCACACCATGGAACTGATTGTTAGGGAAGTCCCCTCATCGAGTGTTTTTCCCTTTCCAATTGATCTTGTTGTACAAACGAGTTTAATCGGTTTGGTTTTCACTCAAAGTCCTCCAAAGTGGTGACGGACGTTCTACCAGTCAAGTCCATGAGGTGGCTAAGGCTTCAAAGTGTGATTCATGACCATGCTAGACACTTGTCTAGAGTCTTGCGGAGTTTCGTTATGTTGTTGTATTTTTATTAAATTTTCCTAGTTAATTATTTTCACCCCTTGGTGATTAATTAACTCAATTTTGATGTAATAATGTAATTGCTCAAGCATAGCATTTTGTAATAGGGGCTATGAATGCAAAGACAAATTGCTATGAAACCCCCTAAGCCACTGCTTCGAGTCCCATGTCATTCTGATGAGTGGTTGAGGAGATAGACCAATTTTGTCTAAGCAAGGTCTATTTTTCCTAGGGAATTAATTAATTTCCCTAAGTCAAAATTCACATTTTTTGATTTTGAAGTAAAAAATCAAGAAATACCATGGTAAGTTGGTTTGGGGGTTCCTAAGCCTAGGAAAACTTATTCCAAAGTTTTTTACCCCCCCATGGCCTAGATATAATTTTTTCAAGTTATTTTTTTAATTTTCCTAAGTCAAAATGGGGAAATTTAAAAAATTAAATTGAAAATTTTTAATCTA
>LPNX010753490.1:222415-272989 GCA_001517045.1 Pseudotsuga menziesii
ACTACCAGATCATGATACCACAAGTCAATATATGTCACAAGAATCAATATAAGAGCAATAATATCCACAACACCATATAAAATACTGAGTCATATCCAGGCAATATAATCCATCTGAAACACCATATATCCAATGAGAAAGTAATGATATAACACTGGGCATCCACTACTGCTCTGAAATAACATAAATGGCTATATCGGTCCTCAAATCTAAGTGTCCTGAGACTCAGTCCTGGCATGGGAGAGTACAATAGTCCACTAATACAAAAATGATCCATCAGAAATGCTCATCTCAGCATCTCATATGTAAGAGATCTGGCTGAAAAATGTACTGTGTCCGAAAAATAGAATGTGGTAGCCTGCCTACTATATATGTGATAACAGAACTCAACAATGGACTCAAATGGGACCAATATACAACTTAGGGGCACTTGACCAAGTCAATGGGTAACCTGGGCTTTTGCCATTGTTCCAAGGCCTCCAAGGGCTTCAAGATTAGGCTTGGACAAGGTCAAAAGGTCTCATCTAACACAAACAACAACAAACTAAACACTAACCCTTAGGGGCTCCACAAGGGGCACCAAGGACTCAACAGTTGGCATCAATGACCAAACATCGTTGGCATCAATGACAACTTAATCAACAACATATACCTTTAAGTTCACCATACATCAATATATTGTTGAGGGTGTCATCCCTCATGGTATCACAATGTATTTCCAAAAAGGGGTGCCAAGGATCATCATCAAGTGCAAATAAGTATGTCCAAGTGGATGCCATCATCTTCAATGGTCATCATGTTCTTCATCAAGCCATTAGGGCTTCCAAAGACATGCCATGTGCAAGGGCATGCATGACCAAGGACCCCATCATCCACAAGCAACCAAATGTCCACAGTGTCATCATACCATCAAATAATTGGGTGCAAAGTCTTCCTTATGCCCTAGGACCATCTCAAGGGTTCCAAGACCCCATAAACAACCATATCATCTCCTTCAAGGGTTCAAGCCTCAAGGACCATTAACCCATCAAGTGTGGGTCCAAGGACCTCTTCAAGGTTTCTTCATCAAGTAAGAAGCTTCATGGGCTTCTTCAACCATCTTAACCACACAAGGGGAACTCAAGGGTCAAGATCCATCATGACATCACCTGTGGGGTTTCCAAAACCTTCTCCTGGGGTGCCATGACACCATCAGAGCATGAATGATCACAGAATGGGTCATTAATGCTTCTCCAACCCATCTAGGGTTTCTCCATCATCTACAAGGGCTTCAGCACCATCACCGGGGTCTTCAGCATCGTCAACAAGGTCTTCAGCATTGTCAACAAGGTGGTGGCTCCAAGATCCAACCTTGTGGGTACAAGGTGCTTCAAAGCACAAACCATCTCTGTATGGGCTCTAGGGCACTGGATGTGAGGGTATTGCATTCTTTCATATCTGTGCACTACAGGTGGGACTTGGTGGCATCAATGACTACCTGTGGGGCCACTGCAAGTCCATGTTGGCATCAATGACAATTTCATCAACAATACTAAATACCATGCATGACTATCTTTGAGCCTGCAAAGTGGCTAACTCCATAGCCTATAGATGCGAATATGGACTACATGCTTGATCTTATAGATCCACTTGGAAATCACCACTGACGACTCCTCGAGTCTCGACTTTATCTCCCACACATCATTCTTTATGATGGACCAATACTCCTCCATCATGGTATCCTTCCAAATCTGTTGGTTTGTTGCCTCCTCATCGCTAGAAGGCTCAGAATCAATGATGTCAGTCAACAATTCCATATAACATGAGAACTTATGAGGTCTTTTATTATCCTTGAAAGAACCATTGGGAGTTGCATGCCTTTCTGCATCCTACAAGGTATCACTAAGCCATTCTAGCCTCTAGATATGACTCACCGGATCTCAGAGTCCACAAGAGATATAACTCACTCTTGTCCATTCAAGGGATATGACTCACTGTTGACTTACAGAAGATATGACTCACTTCTGTGAATGCTTCCTCAAGAGTCTTATACCCAATATCCGGTGAGGGCTCCCATTATGAGCATAAACTATGGTACAGGATGCCTTTGCCCATAAGAACATGGGTAGATCCTAATCATAGATTATCATCTTCGTAGCTTTCGTTAATGGACTTGTTCTACAATGCACAACAAAATGGTCCACAAGAGTTAACCAGTAGAAATTAAAAGGTTATGCTATTCATCAAAATATCAATTCAATTTAAGTAAATAAAACTTATTGCACAAAGCATTAAACGCTTATCTTGTGTGTTGACTCCCTCTTGATCCCTACCTCCTTGGAGGTATACTCTCCTTCAAAACCTTGATCTTCTTCTTTGTCATGTTCTCTACTTGGGCCTTGAACCTTTGGAACCTACTGAAGAATTCATTCTTGGTCTTCATGAAGTAGATCACAAATGATAGTCACATAGTACAAGCAATCACCCAGAGAAGATATTGTCATCGGTGTGCATTCATCTGAATGCACTAGAAGAAATACTATTTCCGAAGTTCATCTGCAATATCATTAAGTTTATCTTCTTTTGTCTTCTTTTGTGGTGGAAGCTTATCAACATTGATTGTTGATGCATGTTTCATTTCCTTCCTTTTTTTTTGAGGGCACTAACGAGCATAGTGACCAAATGTAAGACAATTGAATGATTTAACTTTCGAAAGATCCTTCTTCTTCTGTTCTTGAACTGAAGTTGATCTTCCACCTATATTTTTCTTCTTCTCAATCATTCTTCTTCCTTTTCCTTTTCTTGCATGAGTTGCAAGAGCTTGATTTTCTTCATTCTAAGGTCTCTACAAACTATTCTTGGACAATACTCTAGCCTCCTCTTGGACACAATCATCCCATAGTCGATCAAACTTGGGTAACTCTTCTCTTCCACAAATACTCTGGACAAATGACTCCCATGAAGAGGGAAGTCAATTAAGTGTTACCATAGCAAGTTCTGCATCATCGACGGTGTCTCCTATGGATTGAAGTTGATTTCTCAACTGAGAGACTTTCATAAGCTAAGTGGCAACTGAATGTGAGTTGGTCATCATGATACCACATAGTTAATTCCTCAAGGCTAGTTTCCTGCTAGGGTTTTTAATCCCGAACAATCCTACCAAGGCATCATACACTACTTTGGAAGTCTTCAACACAGCAACATGTGGAATCAGATGATCTTTTATGGAATCTATCAAGCTCCTCTTAGCTTTAGCCTCATTCTTCTTGTGTTTGGTTTTCTCCTTATCATCTTTTGATTCTGAGACATCTTCCTTCACATAATTCTGGATCTCAATTTCATCCAAGATGAAGAGTATCTTGGTCTTCCAGGATCTAAAATTTGTAGCACCATCCAACTTGTCTTCTACTCTGAGATCTCCCACCATCTTGACTTAATCCTGAAATTTGATCCAGAAACCCTAGTCCTAGCAAAATATTAGGTCAAAATTGAAATTTGACAAAACTGAAATTTGACTCCGAAAATAGATGTGCGTTGCTAAGGCGACCTCTAGGACACTAAGATCAAGTCCAATGTTAGACTAGAATTGTCCAAACCTAGAAGCCTTAGTTTCCAAACTTAGGGCAAAAAACTGCTAAATGGTTGTCTTTCAAACCTTGCTCTAATACCATGATGAATTTTCATCTATTTCTAAATCTTGACAATTATTTCACAATGATTTTCAAGCATTCAATCCATCCCACAGTTTTCATTAAATAATTGCACATTGAAAATTTCAACTTAAATTGCAATGGAAACAAAGCATCATAGAAAGATAGATATACACAAGAGACACAAGAATTTAATCCTAGGAAACCCAATAGGGAGAAAACCTAGCCAACTATTCTTAGAAGAAATCAATCCAATTCAAGTACAATACCATTCATGAAGAGAAACCCTAGCACATAAGAGCTTCGCCCTTCTTCACAAGAAACACTAGCAAGCGTAGCGAATCTTTCAAAGACAATAACAACCCCAAAACTTACTCTTGATTTTTGTTATGCTTTAGCTGAAATTGCGCAGTAGGACAGAGAAGATGATGTGTGATGATGAGTGTGAAAATGAAGTGTTTGAGCACTTTATTTATATTCTTCAGTTCACTTGGCTTGTCTACCAGTGGGGCTGACTTGTCTTCTTTTGGTGAGATCGACTTGCTATTTTGATCTTCATCTTGGTTTTATCTTCAAGGTCAACTTGCACTTCTAGTCTTCCATCTTTCCTGAGGCTTCTTCAATGCTATATGGGACTTCTTCAATGGTTGACTAGACTTCTTGGTTATTTCTTCATCATAGAAAATTTGTCCTCATTGATGTTCAACTCCTCACATGCACGTTTATTCACACATAGAGCTCTAATGTTGATTTGACCCCACCCTAAGAAGCCTTGGACACTTCTTAGAGTCTATGTCAAACTAAACATTAGATTAGACTTTGTGTATTTCACAAGGGGGTGAAACCCCCTATCAAATAAACTAGTCAACTCACTCTAATATAGAATAGATCACTCTTTCATGAAGCACTCCTTCACAGAGTAGGCAACGTGACCTCTAGCTTTGTTCACTCTTAGTCACCTCTCATGACTAATTAAGGATAAGCACCTCGAGCCTTATTCACTCTTAGTCACTTCTCATGACTAATCAAGGCTATGTCTGGGCCATCCTCCACTAGCCATTAGTCAATTCACATGACCCTTCTAGGAGAATGTCTGCAAAATATTGCCCACTGTTGCAACCTAGAGAAACATCAACATATTATGTGTGTTTGTTAGAGTTTGATAGGGTTTAATGGAAGTTATTGATTTGTTTAATACACCCTAAGTGAGATCTAGGATTTTATGATTATTTAATTGTAAAAAGTTGAGTACCTCTCCTATATAAGAAAGCATATCCCTCATTTGTACTCATGGTTGGATTTTGAGAGTCCTCTCTCATATTGGAGCCTAATAGAAACATCTTCAAGGAGCAAATCAAATTGTAAGGTTTATTTTTGCATTGTAAGTGCGATTTCCCTTGTTCTCATCTTTAATGATGCAAGTGATTTGTAGAATAACTAGACTTGTAATTAGGGCCATTGGAAGGTAAAATCTACCCTATTGGAAGGGCCATGAGAGAAAATCTCCTCAAATCATTTGTTGATTCTATGCGTGATTGTATTATTGTTGCTTCTGTCATCTTTACAAGTGTTGCTTTGTTAATACTTCATTGCATATGTCACACCCTAGTTGCAATGTTTTGAGTTTCCCCTTTATGGGATCTCCTAGTGATTTTTATTTATCATTTTGTAGCACATTGAGGTTTGTTAGTGGATTGTGAAAGCAGCCCTTGTTTCCCCAACCTTTCAAGAACTCATCTCCTTCTTGGTCTAGTTTCCTTTGACTCCATTTGCACTTGGGATTTGCAATAGTCTTCATGGTCTTTCCATCACCCCCGTTTACTATAAAAGCCCCATTTTGTTAAGCATCCTCTTCACTTGGTTCTTCAATGTTATGAACATAAACAACACGAATATACATAAGATAATATAAATATCAAAATAATATATCATCATCATAATAATAATTAATTAATGATGAGACATAATGAAAAGATGTGTCTTATCAAAAAGACATGACTATTAATGAAAGGGCACTCCGTCTAGATATATATAACGGACCCTTAATTGTAATCTATCATCTCATTCGTTTTTATACATTTACTCAATATATTATTATTTTAAATGGATTACTTTATATTCCAAATATTTTGGATAATTTATGTGTGAACGAACTTTGTTCATCTCATTCACTTAAAGCCTTAGCAATCCTATCATTAGGGAAACCCCGCTTGGTTAGAGAAGAGTCAACCTAAAGTGTAGAGAAGTTATGGTCTATGTCACATGGTTTGGTTTCGAGTTCAGGTTCAGCAACAATTAAGCTTGGTTCGGATTCGAACTTTCTGATAAAATTTGGATGGGGTTCATCATAAGGTTCGTGTGTATATAAACTTCAAAATAAAATATAATATAAACTATTGAAATAAACATACATATAGATATATATAAATAAAATCATGATAATAAACTTTTTTTTAAATATAAAAATAAACATACATATATATAAATATGATAATAAACATTTATTAGTAACTTACTCAACTTAATAATCACTAAGTGACTAAACCTAATGATCAGTACCATTATTAAAATTTAAAAATACATATTGCCACCCCAACTTACGAGTCAAGCCAATAAGTATTTAAATTTCAATTTTTATTTTCCAAACTCATGACAACAAGGCTCATGGCACTACAGAGATAGCACCGCCAGGAGCTGTGGTGGCAAGACTTCTGACGACAAGGCTCGGGGTGACAAGACTCGTGGCGATGGGGCTCGAGGTGTGGCAAGAGGACTCACGGCGACAGGGCACAGAGCGTGGCAGGACTTGCGGTGATAGGGCGACAAACCAAATTGTGGAACCTCAACGAACCCGCAATTCTTTTTGAGTTTCTCCAAATTTCGAACCTCAAGGATCAAATTCGAAAAACCCTGTGTCATAAGTTATAGTTGGCCTAGTTTTGTTCTTTGGGGCTTTAATCATACATGCTAGTTCATGCTATAACATGCCCTAATGCCAACAGGGATGGCATCAGTCCTAGGCCACATATCAAGGGACAAATCCCATGATTTTGAGTCATATCACACCTATAATGCAAGGATTTGGGTTGTGTGAGGCAAAACACACATCTATAGGGAACAATTCAGAATCTGACATGTTGCAAGTCAGGTCAAACACACATGTTTCAAGGAGGGAAAAATTGAGCTTGTGCACTTCATACCAAACAAATTTGTATCCAATACAAAATCAATCGCTTCTATACTAAACTTTGAACATTCACTGACCTTGTGGAATGGCTAGGTCTGCACAATTGCACACTCTCACACTCCCTATTAGATTTTACCTAAGTCACATGGCACGAGAACACGGGACACGGAGGACACAAAAATACAAGTATTCGACACGAGACACGACAACCCCGGAAACAGGACACGGGGACACGTTTTATACACACACACACACACACACACATAAAGATCCACAGTTTTTAAAACCTAGAAGTATATACAATGTACATCAATCATAATATCATTCAATTGAACTTTGACAATGATGAATCAAGAATAAAGTTATCAATGAATCATGAACTTTGAACCATAAACTGCATATTTGATATTTCTCATTAAACCACAAAAATCAAAATTTATTACATAGATATCGAGAGAATGCCACTGGAAATACAAAATAGGTAGATACTACTTAGTACTAAGTCTAGTATCTATAGTATTACTAGATACAAAATCAAAATACTAAATAGCCACAGGGAAGAATCTCATAGCTCATCAATGGTACCAGCCATTGTCAATCGTCCTTCTGCTCCTCCATGTCAAAACTAGCATTATTGTAGCAGTTCTTTCTTTATCCTCCTCCTCCTCCTCTATACTCTTTTTGACAAGACACATGTTCAGAAATCAGGGCATGTGTCCAGCCCGTGCTGGAAAGTGTCCATATTTCGGGAGACGAAAATGTTGGTGTCGAACACATATTAAGGCAAGTGTCGTGTCCGACACGTGGAATACAAGACATCAGCCCTATTTGGACGTGTCTTGTTAGTTAGGATTTTACTGGTTGAAATAGGACATTGCCACATAGAGATGGAGGTACTCAAAAAGATAATTTTGTGTAAGTAGAGGGTGGCAGCCATGGATAGTAACAAGATACTAGCAAAAAGCAGCCAGGAAGAGCTGAGAAGAAAAAAGAATACATGGTATCAACAATGAAAAAATTGGATGGAGGAGCGGGATATAGTAGAGAAAAGTTGTCTAGTAGATGGGAAAGAGCAAAAAAACACTTACAAGAATGTTACAGGAAAGAAAAGTGGGAAAAGCGCACCAATAGAAAACTACTATACTATATAGAATAATTCAACACTCTAGCAAAGATTAGAGCTCAAGACTACTTGGACTCAACATCTTTGGCGAGAAAAGAAACTAATAGCTCAACTACAAACAGGGAGATGGTACAGCCAAAGGAAGTATGGGAGGACAAAACATGCCAATTAAGTGGAAAGGATGAGGTAGAAATGAAGCAGTGTTTCTTGATGGGCTACATAGCCATATCATAGAAAGATCAAAAAACAAAATCAGTATCTAGGAAGCAACATTTCAGAGAGAAACAGTAGGTATTATAACAAACATGGTAGAAAGAAAGATGCAAGCCAATGACAAGACCTAAAGATTAGCAAAGGATAAGAAACTGCCAAAGTAGGGCAGAGGAGGCCACATTTAGATGAGTCCTATAATTCTTTGCACTACCAAACTCAGCAAATAAAAGGAAGAAGTAGGAAAAGAAAATGTTAAAATGCAATACACACACACCCACTCTTATGGCTCTCAATTTTCAAATTCTCAATCTAAACATTTATTAGTATAGAGTCATAGACCCACCTAGCCATCTAATTACATTTATAAAGATAGTGAGTCTACATAGCAAGAGTGTTATGGGCCCTGCAAAATGAGTTTTGTCAACACAGGACCAAAAGCCTGCAAGGCATTCACCCTACATGCCCATGAGGCACAAAGATCAATCTAATAACATTAAACAACGACAACATATAATGACATTTATACAAGTATATATCCTATCAAATATTTGACATAAGTCCACACTTGTAATTATTCATAATACATATATCCATAAATTCAATCCTTCAATATATATGAGATTCATTATTCAATACATAGAGTTTCATCATTCTGGAATTAAATAACTAAGAAAATTTATAATGTTAAAACAAGAAGACATGAAGAAGGGGATGTGCCATGGGAAATTTTATTCTTTCATTGAATCAAGCATGCTCAAACATTCGTGGAATTAAACACCCCCTTCAACTGTGTGGCATAATTGGTAATTCTAAGGCCTTCGCACTTTCAGGTTGAGCTTTGGTTGTAAGGGTATGGACTGCATGGTCCATATTAATTGACTTTTGGACATGGGAGACTAGCCCATAAGTTAAGTTACTCTCTCTTGGCCTTCCCGAGGGGTTGGGAGCCCTTTGAGGGGCCAAGGAATCTTTGGCATCTGGTGTCAAGACCTATTTGGACATTTCAATCTTGAAGAGTTTAGTTTGGTCTCTCAACTATGTTTGTCGGTAAAAGATTGGTCTGAAAAAGTCTTTTCTAATGTAGGGATTTATGTAACTATGAACACCAACAAGAAATATCTATGGAACATTTGTCGAATTATAAAGTTATGAACACCAATTTTCTAATTTTTAGGGCTTTTGGAATTTTTTAGATTTTTAGGTTTTCCAATATATAAATGCATGCAAAAAAAATTTTAAAAGGTACAAGATTTTAATGAAGAGAGTTGAGGGAGGGTTTTAGATTATATTCTCTAACCCTAGGGATATGAGAGATCAAGATCAATGTCCCCCTACTTAAGATGGCTTTCAATACTTCTAGCTAGGGCATAATCTAGCAACATTTAGGGTCAGGTACCAAAGCACGACTAGGACAAATATAGAAGTCCAAGGCTCCAAGGCCACAAAGCCAAGTACTTCTAAGAGTGTGTTACCACCTAAGTTGTACTTGGTGGATTTTTCAAGCAAGCCGACGATGTGGAACAAGTATACTTGTTCATTCTTCAGAGTTCAGAAGTCCACCAAGCTTTCTCTAGGAGTTTGTTAAATTTTTGTGTAACACATGTTCTACCCCCTTGGGGAAATTGTAAAAAATGTGCTAGAATGGTCAATTTTTATAAAAGGCTAGGCTTCCCAGACTTAAGCATCAAGCTGACTAGCCCAAAGTGTTTTTTCCCTTGGTTATTATTGGTTGATGAACAAACGACTAATAATCTCTGATTTTTTCACTCACACCTCCAAAATTGGGGTAGTCCTCCTGGTGGTTAAGCCTTAGGAGGTTATTAGAGCCTCTGTGTCAGTGTTTATAAACATGCTAGGAATTCGAATTGAATCGTATGGACATGTACTAGTTCCCCCTAGAGTTTCATCTGATTCCGAGAAAAATAATTTTTTCCATTTTTTAAGCCATTTTTTAATGGTTTAATTAAAAAACTTCAAAATGTAATAATTGATGGGTCCGGAGCCTGTTTTTGGCGTGGTGATGCTCGTTTTCACACTCAGAGCATCTTCTATATCCCAAGGGACACTTTTCATGAGTTCCAGGCAACCAAAACATCCCTTAGAGCATTATTCAGCTAAAAATGCATCAAAGTGACATTTAATTGCTAAAAATGCATCATTTTGGCATAAAGACAGTTTGAAAAAGTCAAAAAATACATGTTTAATGGGTTGGGGTGACATGGCAAGTTTGTCCCCCATGAAAGCAAACTCTTCACTTAGCCTTTACGTCATGTTTAAAGTTGATATGGGATACCAAGCGAATGTCTATATGGTTGAGTGGACCCGCCATCCTCAAGCTTGGTGTCATAGGGTGGCCCACGCTTTAATGGAAACGTGAAACATTACATAGACATCACATTAGTGTTATCGTGGAAGGTAGCAAATAATTGAAGTCTAATGAGATGCACCAACCTTAAGGAGTGGCATCATGATGGCCCTTGATTGTGATTGGTGTCTTGTTTAAATCGAGGGCGACTTCATCAAAGGGAGTTTCGAATGGGTTAATGGATTTAATGAGATGTGGCATATGTGGAACACAATGTAAGATCATTAATGTGAAGACGAGTATTCACTTGTAGTTTGTGACTTGATTGACATAAGTTACGACTCCACCAAGCCGCCATGAAAGCGCCCTTCCTTTAACACTTCACGCTTGAGATATTTGGCAGCCACGCGAGTGAAGTGTTGAAAGTTAGGTGAGGGCGCATCTCTCTTGAGAGATGTTGCACCCTCTCCTTTAGAACCTCTCAATCACATCCCACATTTCCCTCTTAAACTCTTATGCAACTCGACTTGCTCTCTCAGTCATGGAAGCGCCTCCTGGGCTGTATTTTTCTATTTAAGCAGGTCACTTCTCCACTAAGTCACAGGACACGTCCTAAATGCCTCCGTGTCCCGTATTTTGAGTGTCGGACACGAAAATGGCCCTAATACGTGGCGGACACGAAAATTTGCGTGTCCAAAAATCGAGACACGATCTGGCACGTGTCGGACATGTGCCCTGAGCGTGTCTCGATTTTTGGACACGTGTCCTGTAAAAAATGAACTTCGCGCATATAAGAGGTACGTTTTTTTAACATTTTATGTGGTTTGTGGTTTGTCGCCATGGTGTGAAAGACTGTATCGTTCAGGAGGAAGAGGTATACCGTATCATGGAGGAGGGTTTGTATCGTGGAGTGTAAAGCATGTTATATTGGTGTTGAGCCATGGTCATCTAGCTATTAGGAATCCAAACTTAGCATTGTCAGAAGCAACTGAATTGTTGCAACTTAACCAACCAGGTATTGGCAGTGAACAATCACAAGAGAATATAATATTTGTAGGGTTTGATTTAGATATCTAATTCGACAAAGGGAAGCCCATCGTGGAGGAAGGGCAGCCCACTGCTCGTTGAAGCTGGGCACACAGCCCTCACGCAGATTTGCTCCTCACATGGATTTAGAGATATCAAATGGGAGGAAGTTAGCTTTTAGAAGGATATTTCAGGATAAAGCATCCCTTCAGGAGGTGGAGGAGGGCTTCATAGAGTTCTCCACTGGCATGGGGAGATTTGGAGGGTATGATATGCTTGGAGACATGGGGGTCAAGAAGGCCCATGGTTGGTGGACATCTCATGGGGCAGGATGCCCTATTCTACAACAGTTAACCATGAGGATCCTCTCCCAGGTTACTTCATCCTCTTGTTGCGAGAGGAATTGGAGCACATATGGAAATTTGTATAGCTTGAAAAAGAGCAGGCTTGAGCAGTCCAGGGCAGAGGCAATGGTGTATGTGCACACCAATCTTCGTCTTATTTACAGGAAGAGGCAAGAGTGGTTGAAGGGTCGGACAAAGATGTGGGATGTATTTCCTAATGATATGGGTTTGGACAACAATATAGAGTTGGCATTAGCCAACGTGGATCTTACTGACCCAGTGCTAGAGCTAGTGACTTTTGATGATGAGCCTAATGAGGGGTCATCCTCCACACCAGCAGACATAACATCAGATCTTGGATTGCCATTGGGTATAGAGGAGGACGAGGAGGAGGAGAGAGGAGAGAGCAGCCACAGTGGTGCTAAATTTGACATGGAGGCGCAGGAGGACTATTGACATTTGTCCATGGCTAGTACCACTGATGAGCTATGAGAATCTTCCTTGTGGCTATTTAGTATTTTACTATTTTCTTTTTGTATCTAGTATCTACTATCTAAGATCTTAGATCTAGTAGTACTGTAGATACTAGACTGTAGTAGTATCTGTATTTTGTATTTGACAGTTGCATTCTCTCGATATCTATCATCTATGTAATACATTTTGGTTTTGATGGTTTAATGAGAAATAACAGACTCAAAGTTCATGATTCAATGTTCATTGATAAATTATTAAATTATAATTTTATAATTGATTCATGATTAATTGTCAAATTTAAATTGAATGTTCAACTTCAATGATATTATGATTCAAATTTCAGATTGATGTATAGACTTCTAGTTTTTAGAAAATGTGGTATATTTAAAAATTAATATATATATTTAAGTTTTTAATATATATATATATGAAACGTGCCCTGTTTCCAGGGTCGTCGTGTCCCGTGTCGAATACTCGTATTTTCATGTCCTCCGTGTCCCGTGTCCTCGTGTCATGTGACTTAGCTTCTCCATTGTTAGAGATCGAAAGGTTGAACCTCTGCTTGCATACATTGTAATATTTTTCTGAGATTTGTTAATAAAAGGATTTCAAGGCAATTTCAGTGTGGAATCCATAGATGTTTGGTTGATGTTGTCTTTATGCTAAATCATTGAGGTAATCTGTATCAACTCCTTTCATATTTTGCAATTGTTGGGATAACTTGTCTTCGTAAGGAAGTTTACATTTCGGTAAGAATAGGAAGTGATTTTTGTTAGGTTACTTCTTATTGTGAAATATATGAGACTATCAAGTGTCACGTGATTTCTCTTTTGGATCTATAATACTCCTTGTCTTGCTATCATTTCACACAGGTGCTTTTAATCCCCTTTCCATTTTGTTGAAGGTATTTTATAGTCAACTCGAGTTGGAGCATTTGATGAGCGAGTGGGCTCTCCCTCTTCTCTAGTAATTTCAAAAAAAAAAAGCATCATCCCTCGAATCTCACCAAAGGACGTGTCACCATCTCTTTTCTACTTCTTGCTCCATCTGGTTCTATCACTTCTTGATCCAAAATTTTCAAGTTTACTTTGGTTATTGTTACTTTGCTTAGATCTATATTTCAAAGACATATCTAAAGTAGATTTAAATTCTCAAATCTAGATCTTATTGAGTAATTACAAGTTATTCTTTAAAACATTAGGTCTAGCCTTCATCTCGCAAGTTTAAAGTTAAAATTTAAAAGTACTTGGTTCAGAAGATTAAATATCTTTCATTTCATTTATTTGGCATATAGTGCTTGAGATTTGCTTTCCAATCTCTTAAAGAAGGAAAGCAAAGATCCTAAGAAGGCAAGCTTCCTAGCTTACCTTACTAGTCATTTTCTTCTAGTTTTACTTAGATTTTTTCAGACCTTTTTTTGTAGATTTTCCCAAGACACTCTTAAAGTGTCTATGGGTATCTTTCACTTTCTTTTCATCGTTGTGTTTTGCAGGTTTACAAGAAAAGAGGAGGAAACTCTGGCGAACTTTTGCAAAAGTGAGCAAAAGGAAGACCCATGAAGATCCCCCTTGCATAAAAAGTTAATTTTTCAATAAATTGTAAGCCTTTGGATCCAAAATATAAGGACCATTGGCGCATTTCTTCTATGTTGTAAAAAGAAAATAAGGCTTGAGTAGACTCATCAAAGCCTGGTATCCATCCCCCCTTGGGGGATTTGCGTCGGTGTCTGTTTTCATGGTCTTATGTTGTTAGTGTAGTTTGTTCATTCCTTTACTATTTTGATTTACATTTCAAGTTTTAGTTTCTAAAGTAATTTGAATACTAATCCACTGCACTATACCGAAGTACCGAAAAACTTTATTTCTTTTCGCACTCGTGAGTTTAAAATAAACCCCCTTTGCTTTCTCGAGTACAGGTTCATGGATAAGGGCTTGCCCAAGTACTGAATCTGGAAAGAGGTTCTTGGGATTTACACCTTTTAATCAGAAAAACCTTGTTCAAAAATACTTCAAATTTACAAGGCCTTCATCCTTGTATGCTCTACTTACACTACAGCTTCGTCTAAGCAGTTGGTAGTATCAGAAAAGGGTTTAGGTGACTAGTAATTAGTTAAACTTTTAATCCATCTCCCTTAACAACGAAAATCCAGCGTTGCGTTTTGCTTCGTTCGGGGAAATTGTACAGAGGAAGTGGGAACTTTTGAAAAGCAACTGCGGGGTCCCGTTAGGCTACATCCTCTAAGCTCAAGACTCTGTCCCTCGGCGCTCCACAAAAGGGCCTCCTTCCAGCTTGTTTCATTCAAGCAACGAACCAACCTTCTCTCCTCTTACTCTCCTTGTAAAAAATTAAATCTTCTTGGCTACTTTGTTTATGCATGAGCTTCTAATTTATCATATGCAAAATATCTCATTAGATCTCATACATAAGCATTCAAAAATTTAGATCTTTGTTTTTCAAAAGTTTTCTGTAAGCACCATAGATCTGGCATAAAGAAATCATCTTTTGCATGGCATTTGAAAGGAAATATATAGCTTGCATGCATTAGCTTTTTCTTTCAAAGTCTAAAGGGTTTTATTTAGCAAATCAAGTGCTTTAGATTGGCTGCCCCAAATCTAGCCAAGATCCTCAAGAGGACTTGTCCTCTTGAGTTATTTTTGTCTTTTCTTAAAAGTACTTTAACCTAGTATTTTTTGGTAGTTTTTGGGGGGTTGCCCAAAGACATTTAAAGTGTTTTTGGGCACTTTACACTAATTAAAGCTTGCTGGTTTTTAGCAGGTCCGTCCGAAAAAATGAGGAGGTACTGTCCGAAAAGCGATTTTTGGGCCATTCGAAACCCCCCAAGGGTCTCCCCATCTTCTGTAGTCATTATTGTTGAACTTTGTAAGCCCTTGGGTTCGTTCGAAATAAGAACCAAGAGGCATTTTTCAATTAAGTTTTGTAACCGAGTAATAAAAAAACAAGTTTGAGTAGGCTCTTTCGAGCCGACTCCCCATCCCCCCCAGCGAGGGTTCTGCGTTTTTGTGATTTTGTGATTTTTTCAGTTTTATTTTAGTTTAGTTGTTTTTAGTAGCATTGTATACTTTGATTCATAAGAATTTCAATATCTTTTACAAATTCAAAGTAATCATACTACTTACCCCACGACTTCCCGATTAACCCGAAAAGGGAAAGAGATGCGTGGTAGGACTAATTAGATATCCTATGAGTTGTGTTTTGATATTTTTTTATTTTTTATCATCTAAAATTAACCCCTCCTCGCTTTCCCGATTGAGGTCCACTTGGACCGAAAGAGATTCCTGGAGGTTCTCCTTTTTTTAACAAAGAACACAGCTTAAAAAATTTTAAAAACTTATCAAGGCTCCGTTGTATATGCTCTGCACTGGCTGCGGTTCGTCCGATCAGTCGGTTGCATCAAAAGCAGCGTGGGTGACTAGAGTAATTAGATTCCATATCTTTCAATTAACCTCCCCGAGCGAAAATCCAACGCCTCAATTTAAGCTGTTGCGATGGCAGATTACCCAAAGGAAGCAGGAACAACTGGGCAGTGACCTCGAGGCACCGTTATACTACACCCTTGCGGTGCAGAACACCATCTCCGAGATGACTCCAACTAGCCTACATATTCCTTGCGGGTAGCTGTATTGGTTAAGGTTTTTGGACATACTCCCTGTACCCCCTGGGTATATTAGGAGTCCCCTTCCCCCTAAGTAATCAACTCATCATACATTAACTTAAAATTTGACCAAGAGCACTTGCAACACCCATTTGTATTTCAACAGCAATCCCATTTGTGGACTCCAATATTGGCAGTGATCTATTTGATATTATCAGATGTTTCCGCATTACTGCTTATCAAGTTTTAGTTTCTATGCTGTTGTGGTGTAACAAATCTTGCAAATATCTTGTGTCGAATTCATTTGACAAAAACTCCTAGGTAACTTATCTCATCACCATAAGCACTAAAGCCTAAAAGACTTAGCAATTAATAGGGTCTACCCCCTTGGCTTCGTTAGGAGTTGGCCTAAACGGAGGAGTCAAGAACAAGGTGACAGCCTTGACTCGAGACTTGTCCCCAAGGACACACCGAGTGGCTTGAAGATTTCTGCCACGCCCTCCTCCAGGTGTGTGAAAGGCGGCTACAAGTGTGCCTCCTCATGAGGTTGAGAACAAAAGCATGGTTGTGTATGAATTTGGGGATGCTTCTAGCTTGGTCAATCACCTCCTTGATGAAGGGAATTTTCCCCATATCCTCCATCATCAAATCAATACAATGAGCAGGACATGGAGTCCAAAACAAATTTGAGTGCCTCTCCATAAGAATCTTACCAACAGCCACATAATTAGATGCATTATTTGTAATAATTTGCACAACATTGTGCAACCCAACATCCTGTATGAACCCCTCCATCAACTCACATAAGATTGTTGCATCTTTTACATATGTTGATGCATCTATTTAATAAACATCATAGCTCTAGGACAATGTACCAAGAAGTTGATAAAGGTTCTACCCTTACCATCTGTCCAACCATTAGACATGACTGTGCAACCAGTGGTCTCCCATGACTTCCTGAACTCCTCCAATCTAGAACTAATGTCCTTTTTTGCTTGAAGGATTGGCCCTTGCAACTCCTCAAAGGTAGCACTTTTATACCCTGGACCAACTACTACAATGGCATCACACATCTGCTGCCAAAATGGATTGTTTCTGACAATGGTGAGAGGTATGTTACTCTAGTAAAGACACCTCCCCATAACCCTGTTTGCTTGTACCTTTCCACTTTTCTATATAACTGAGCTGATAGAAGGTTCTGCTCCAACTCCTGTTTGTGGAACAAAATGGGATGAGAACCCGCCCCTCTCGATAGGTGAATCAATGGAGCCCCTCCCACGACTTGCACCGACATTGGCAGACATTGATACCCCTAAACCTCTTGTTAAGCCAAAAGATGCAAGCTCAGCTCTGTTTGCTTCAATCTCATCCTTATTTTAGTTTTGTTCATGGATCGAGTCATGTGCAGATCTCATTATCTCTGGGGTCACTCCAGTACATAGGCTAACATCGGTCCGAAGGAGTCTAGCTAGATGGTGCTTTAACCTGCTAATTCCTCCCGTCATGTGATGCCCACACAATTTACATTCCAAACTCTTCCTG
The DNA here is from genome assembly GCA_001517045.1 of Pseudotsuga menziesii. NCBI lineage: Eukaryota > Viridiplantae > Streptophyta > Pinopsida > Pinales > Pinaceae > Pseudotsuga > Pseudotsuga menziesii. The sequence goes on from LPNX010753490.1 coordinate 239,872, forward strand.
TTTGTCCCATCCTCTGGTTCACCATACTACCAAAAGGGTCCAAAGGCTTTGCCATTTTTGCAAAGGGAATGACAGCCTCAACTTTCAAGAGTCAAAATGCAATCTTAGGGCACAAAAAACAAAAAAAGAATACATTAAACCCTTTTGAAAAAAATAGCAGCAGTTTGGTTGACTTGGTTAGTTGGAATCTTGAACCCTTGCTCCACAAAAATCCTTGATGGTGATGTAAAATGGTGTTTGGATGCCTCCACAATGGTTGTTGGTCTCCTCTTACCCTTCTCCTTCCTTCTCCAACAAGAAAATGAAAGCAAAATGAAAAAAAAAAAACGACCCTTTACCTCTTTATACTGCAGATCCCTCAAGCTGGGCGATGTTTTCCATCGTGGCGGAAAATATCAAGAAACATTTAAATAAATCGCAATTTTTCCTCGCCGAAAAATTGACTTGAGAAAAAAATCGCAAAAATTGCAAAAAATGGTGATTTATCGTCGATGTTTACTACACTGATTTGAATTTCACATTTGATAATTCTAAATTTATAATACATGTACAATATTCCATTTTAAATTTGAATTACAAACATAAACAATAGATAAAAATTTAAAAAATGAAAATCATAAAATTGAATCATAGACATGACACATAAACTTAAAGTCTTTACCTTCAAATTTGAACAGTCAAAAGAGTGATGAGTCAAAGACTCGGTCTAAGGTCATCACTGAGTATCAACTTCTAGTGTCAAAAGTTAAACTCAGAACTAACAATGGACAATGAACACCGAAAATAAAAGTAGCGAAAGGAAAGTTGAAAGCATCAAAAGAGCATCAAGGAGATAGTTCCATGGGTTGGTCCTCCCCATGCATCTATTACATGAAGCCATCAGGGCCATCAATGGGAGTGTCACTATCTAAGTTAGAGTCACTCTCATGAGTGACCAATGGCACATCAGCCAAACCATGTTTTTTTTTAAGTTACGAAAAAAAAAATTGAAAATCGTGTGGGGGCGGCTGGGGGCCCCCCTTTTCATGAAGGGATGCCCAAACGCCCCTCACCTCTTTGGGACGTTCCTTCTGTGTTTCCTCGAGTTTCCAAGAAAAGGAGACGTGGGGATACATTTCCCAAAGAGTCCCCAAAACTCCTGGGCATGCGAAACTCTAATGTCCTCTTCCAATTAGGCCTTGAGGCCCAAAACCGCTAACCTATGTGATTCCTGTGGGTTCAAGCGATTACTGACAGCTAGAGAATCAGCTAAGGACTGATGCCATCCATAGAAGATCTAGGGCATCATCATTAGGTCAAGAAGGGCCACCGGGGCCAAAGGCCACCTTCGTGCATGTCATCCAAGCATTATTTAATGACGCATGCACTCTTTAAGTCTCCATCCGCATGCATGCAAGTTAACGGCAAATTAGAAGATAAAGTGACCTAATTAGGTCAAAGATTAGGGTTTTCGCAGTTGAACATTATAAATAGAGGATAAAGCAAAAGCAGACTTTACTTTTGATTATGATTATTTTTGGGAGCTCTTGGATAGCAGCACAGCAGTTGGGGTTGGAGACGGAGTCTTCAGCTAACGGGATTTCGGCAGTGAAACATCTGTCTTGGTCTTATTCAGGGTAAGCCATACAGGTTCACCACTTGTTCTTCATTCATTCATAAGTTATCCAGTATATGGTATAGATCGTTGCAGGGACACGTGTGCAGCCGTAAGGAGGGGGTTTTCAGCCAGAAAGCCCTAATCAGTTGTTGGGCCTTCATATCTCAGCTTTACTCCGAAACTCAGGCACCATTCTCATCATTAGCATCATACTCCAGTACCCGGTGATTATTAGATCCGTCCATGCTCATCTGGAGCAGTTATCAGCAGTTTCGGGATCCCAGGGGCATGAGCAGCTGTCTCACTAGAGCAAGTCGCTATCCTGCCTAGAGGTCTCAGAAATCCCGCATGTACCAAGCATTCTCTCCGGCACGGGAAGGCTATCAGCCCTGCAAATCGGCAGCTTCATCGGACACCTCCTTCACTGAAAGCGTCACCCTTTTCTGACTGGGGTTCTTGCTGCTGGGGGTTCACCGGAAGCAGAAGAGCTCTACCCATCTCCGATCCAGTTCTCGGTGCTTGCATAATTTCTCCGAAGCAATCTAGCCGGCTTATCAATGGTAAGTGTTCATTCTATCTCACAAACCCTAACCCTAATTTTTCCTATAAAATAGGGATTTTTGCATGGCAGTTTGCATGCCCAGTTGTATCAACATATTTGCTTAGAAATAGAAAATATCGGGATTTGGGATATTACAGTGGTATCGGAGCTAATTTCTTGGCCAGCTGTGGGCTTAAGAAATGAAAAGTAGATGAATACAGAAGGGGATCCTTTTGTAACCTATAGGAGGAGGAAGACTAGGTACACAGAAGAATTCGAAGATATCCAACTAGAAGATACCAATTCAGACATGGAACAAACAGGTATACATTCGGATAGGGGAAAAAGAACAGGAGAAGAAGAGGATCGGATGGAGTTTCGCAGCTTGGTCTCTGCATTGCAAGACTTAGCCAAAGAACAAAAAGATGTTCTCAATGCAATCAACAAATTATTAGCGAAACCAGAAACAGGGATCAACAGTACACCTCCCTCACCAGTAGATTGGGGATCTACAAGCAGCAGTGGAAAGGTAGCATACACTAACATTCAGAATACTCTGCACATATACAACAGACCTTCTATTAGGCCTACCATGCCTCACTTCTTGGCAGATACAGTAGGGGGCCCAGTCATGCAGGTAGAACCTAGCGAGCCTTTTGGGGCTTATCTACAGGAGTATAGAGACTTAGGGGATGAGTTTCATGCGGACATGTCTTTTTCAGATTTCTGCAACATGAAGAGTAGAAACAGGCCCAGGAATTTCAACAAGGGTTTCAATCACAACTATGAGCCTGCAGAAGACCTTGGGCAAGTTGACCATCCCAAACTTTGATGGGACTCGTGGAGGATCAGCGAGGATATGGGTTCAAAAGTTGGATACCTATTTCCAACTCAACCCCATGACAGAGACAGGCGCCATTAAATTGGCTACACTTCACCTGGACGGAGAGGCTCACGAGTGGTGGTACCACGGACTGGTGACATTGGGTCACAACACCATACATGCCTATGGTGAGTTCACTCAGAAGCTCATAGAGAGGTTTGACAGGAAAGATCCAGAGATACATTTCAGGGAGTTGGCTCAACTCAAACAGACCGGTAGTGCAGAAGCTTTCATTTCAAAGGCTAGCCGTTATGGTAACAAATGTGTCAAAGAACAGATTGACTATGTTATTCTCTGAGGCCACTACGGTGATGGGTGAAAGCCTACAAACCCCTCACTCTGCAGGATGCCATTAGCAGAGCAAGAGATCTTCAGGATTCAGTCCCCAAAAACAAATTTCCACTGAAAACCAATTTTCCTGTTAGGGACAAGGACAGGAAACCTTTCCAGCAGGATGTGCCCAAGAAAACTTGGTTAGACAAGGACACTAGGAAAGACTTGAGAAGGAAGAAGCTATGCTTCACCTGTCAGGAACCATGGGTACCAGGACACAGGTGTGCAAGGAAGGCGAAGGCTCACTACATTGAGGTATATTCAGACAGTGATGAGGACGACTATGAGCAGGAGGCCACAGAAGAGGAGTCACATCAGGGTGATACACCAGAGGGAGTCATTGCTACATTATCTGGAATACCAAGATTCCATACTCTTAGGGTCAGGGGAGTAGTACAGGGCCACAGAGTAGGAGTATTGATTGATGGGGGAGCCACCCACAATTTCATTGACTCCACTTGGGTAGCCAAGAGAGGTATTCAGATCGAGAAGATCGAAGGATTCACTGTAGCAGTAGCCGGGAACTCCAGCATGGAGTGCAACTACTGGATCCGAAAATTGAATGTCGCCTTAGGCAACTATCAGATGACGGACTCTTTTTATGTAGTGGATGTAGCGGATACTCATGTGGTATTGGGTGTTCAGTGGCTTTACTCTATAGGGAAATACACTACAGATTATAGAACAATGGAAATGGAATTCCAGTGGTCAGACGACAAACGAGTACTTTTGAGGGGCATGAACACTTATTCCCCAAAACCGGTCTCGTCACAAAGGATGGAGGCAGTACTCCGACAGGATGATATAGAATGGGCTGCAGAATGTTTAGTCACCTTCAGGAAACCCCCAGAGACCAGCACACAACACCCAAGTGACATTCAAGCCTTGCTACAGAAACATGAAAAGGTTTTTTGGGACCTTCCATCAGGTAGGCCACCAGACCAAGGGTTTGAACACATCATCGAGCTAGAGGAGGGAACACAAGCAGTCATCACCACTCCTTACAAGCATCCCAAAAAGTACAAGGATGAGATTGAGAAGACAATCAAAGAATTACTGGAGCTTGGATATATTCGACCCAGTTTTAGCCCCTTCGCATCCTCAGTAGTATTGGTCAAAAAGAAGGATGGTACACTGCGAATGTGCATCGATTATCGAGCACTCAACAAGAAGACCATTAAGAACAGGTATCCAATTCCTAAAATCGACGAACTCATGGATGAGCTTCGAGGAGCCCAATACTTCTCCAAGATCGATCTTCGCTCAGGGTACCATCAGATCAGGGTAAGGGACCAAGACATCTCCAAAACAGCTTTTCGTTGTCACTATGGTCACTATGAGTTTTTGGTCATGCCCTTTGGACTTACCAATGCTCCGGCCACTTTCCAGTCATGCATGAACCACACCTTCAGAGCCAAACTACGTAAGTTTTTGCTCATGTTCTTTGATGACATCCTGATTTACAGCAAAACATGGGAAGAGCATCTAAAACACCTGGACGAAGCATTGAGTATTTTAGAAGAACATTCGCTTTATGCGAAAATGTCCAAGTGTGAGTTTGGCATGAAGGAGATGTTGTATTTAGGACACGTAATCAATGCAGAAGGAGTACAGGTTGACATGGAGAAAATCTGAGCTATCAAAGATTGGCCCGCGCCAAAAGCATTTACAGAATTGAGAGGGTTCTTAGGTCTGTGCACTTATTACCGACGGTACGTTAAAGGATTCTCCCAATTTGCAGCACCCCTCACAGATCTCACCAAGAAAGGAGCGTTCACTTGTACAGATTTAGCACAGAAAACTTTCGAGGAGATGAAGGTTATTATGAGTTCTTGTCCAGTTCTAGCATTACCAGACTTCTCACAACCCTTTGTAGTAGAATGTGATGCCTCAGGGGAAGGGTTAGGAGCAGTGTTGATGCAGAATAATCACCCTATTGCATTTGAGAGCCGTAAACTGAAGAACTACGAGCACCATTACTCCATATATGACAAAGAGATGCTAGCCATCTTGCATGCTCTCACAAAATTCAGACAATACCTGGTGGGCAGTAAGGTCAAAATCAAAACCGATCATAACAGCCTCAAGTATTTCCTTGAGCAGAAGGAACTGAATGAGCAACAGCAGAAATGGGTCAGCAAGGTACAAGCCTACGATTTCGAGATCGAGTATGTAAAAGGTAAGAATAATGTAGTAGCAGATGCATTATCCAGGCGTCCAGCCCCATTATCTCTCAGTAGTATCTCCACAGATTGGAGGGCACTTCTCTTAGTGGAATACTCCAAAAATAAATTCGCTTGCGAATTATTGGAAGGGCAAATCCAGGATGACAGATACAGGATTGTGGATGACATCATCTATTACAAAAACAGGATATACCTCGTCCCAGAGTCCACATTGAGGAAAAAGATCATTCAGGAAGCCCACGATTCTCCTTTATCAGGGCATTAAGGTTTCTTAAAGACCTACAGGCAGATCAGAGAGAGGTTCTCATGGAAGGGCCTCAAGGGGGAAATTATGCAGCATGTCCAGGAATGTAACATCTGTCAGCAAAACAAGATTGAGAACACCCATCGGTACTCCAGCCACTACCGATTCCAGAGCAGAAGTGGGAAAGCATCTCCATTGACTTTATTTCAGGCTTGCCCAAGGTCCAAGGGCGAGATTGTTTATATGTAGTAGTTGACAGACTGACCAAGTTTGCACATTTCTTCTCGATATCATCAGACTACTTGGCAGCTCAAGTGGCTGAGTTATTCTTCAGGGAGGTCTTCAAGTTACACGGGTTACCTAAGACCATTGTCAGTGATCGGGATAGCAGATTCACGGGTGCCTTCTGGCAGGAACTGTTCAGATTGGTGGGGACCGAACTGGCTACTAGTACGAGTTATCATCCCCAGAGTGATGGGCAAACGAAGATAGTTAACAAGTGGATCGAAGGATATTTAAGGAACTATGTAGCAGGGCAGCAGTGAACCTGGATCAAATGGCTACACCTAGGAGAGTATTGCTACAATACTACCTATCACATGTCTATTAGGATGACTCCTTTTAAGGCATTATATGGTTACGAGGCCTTGGACTATGCAGATTTGGCATTTGGAGATAGTAGGGCTCCTAAGGCTAAGGATTGGATACAGGACAGTCAGGACATTCTGAAAATATTAAAGGAGAATTTACAAACAGCCCAGAATCAACAGAAGTTGTATGCCGACAAACATAGGATTGAGCGAAGCTTTGAGGTAGGGGATTTAGTATACTTAAGTCTCCAGCGTTACAGGAAGTCCTCACTTAAGAAGAAAGGAGCAGAGAAGTTAAAACCCCGCTTCTATGGACCATACAGAATAATCAGGAAAGTGGGAGAGGTGGCATATGAACTAGAACTTCCACAGGAAAGCAAAATTCACAATGTGTTCCATGTATCTAATCTGAAGAAGACCCTTGGGCAACACATTGCTCCATCCACCAAATTGCCTCCTTTAGATGATGAAGGACTGCTGATACTAATTCCCGAACGGATCATACAAACTAGAGAGAGGAAGCTCAGGAACAGGATAATCAGAGAATACTTGGTTCAATGGAAGGAACTACCACCAGAGGATGCCACCTGGGAAGGTGAACAGGTATTGCAGCATCCCAGTTTGAAGTTGCTTGAGGACAAGCAATCTCAAGCGGGGAGGACTGTAATGTCCTCTTCCAATTAGGCCTTGAGGCCCAAAACCGCTAACCTATGTGATTCATGTGGGTTCGAGCGGTTACTGACAGCTAGGGAATCAGCTAAGGACTGATGCCATCCATAGAAGATCTAGGGCATCATCATTAGGTCAAGAAGGGCCACCGGGGCCAAAGGCCACCTTTGTGCATGTCATCCAAGCATTATTTAATGATGCATGCACTCTTTAAGTCTCCATCCGCATGCATGCAAGTCAACGGCAAATTAGAAGATAAAGTGACCTAATTAGGTCAAAGATTAGGGTTTTCGCAGTTGAACATTATAAATAGAGGATAAAGCAAAAGGAGACTTCACTTTTGATTATGATTATTTTTGGGATCTCTTGGATAGCAGCACAACAGTTGGGGTTGGAGACGGAGTCTTCAGCTAACGGGATTTCGGCAGTGAAACATCTGTCCTAGTCTTAGTCAGGGTAAGCCATACAGGTTCACCACTTGTTCTTCATTCATTCATAAGTTATTCAATATATGGTATAGATCGTTGCAGGGACACGTGTGCAGTCGTAAGGAGGGGGTTTTCAGCCAGAAAGCCCTAATCAGTTGTTGGGCCTTCAGATCTCAGCTTTACTCTGAAACTCAGGCACCATTCTCATCGTCAGCATCATACTCCAGTACCCGAAGATTATCAGATCCGTCCGTGCTCATCTGGAGCAGTTATCAGCAATTTCGGGATCCCAGGGGCGTGAGCAGCTGTCTCACCAGAGCAAGTCGCTATCCTGCCTAGAGGTCTCAGAAATCCCGCATGTACCAAGCATTCTCTCCGGCACGGGAAGGCTATCAGCCCTGCAAATCAGCAGCTTCATCGGACACATCCTTCACTGAAAGCGTCACCCTTTTCTGACTGGGGTTCTTGCTGTTGGGGGTTCATCGGAAGCAGAAGAGATCTGCCCATCTCCGATCCAGTTCTCGGTGCTTGCATACTTTCTCCGAAGCAGTCTAGCCGGCTTATCAGTGGTAAGTGTTCATTCTATCTCACAAACCCTAACCCTAATTTTTCCTATAAAATAGGGATTTTTGCATGGCAGTTTCATGCCCAGTTGTATCAGCATATTTGCTTAGAAATAGAAAATATCGGGATTTGGGATATTACAGAAACGAAGGGAGCGTGCCCCTAACCCTAGGGAAGGCATCCCAATGGGACATTGGTTTCATGTTTTAAAATCCATTAGGACAACAATAATAAAATTCTAGAAATTATATTTTGTGTCTAATAATTTCATGTGTAAACAGTAAATTCATAAAGCTTGTTCATTCACATAAATTATCAAATTCTTGAATTTCCGGGGTTAAGATGTCGTAATGTTATCTTTATGAACATCAAAATGTTAATCGCAATATTAATTGCATGACAAAATTGATGCTCATGTTTCATTATTCCTTAAGCAATTTCAAACCTGAATTTTTGAATGTCTATGGTCCTTTAAATGCAAGTTTAATCTCTCAATTCGTTAATGGAATTCTGGAAATGTCAATTGTCCAAAGTTTCTTGTTATATAATTTGGCACATTTTTCTTACATCCATATTGCTCGTGGGTCATTTAACTAAACAACGATAAGTTTGTGGGATTAAAATTTCACTAAGATTGGGCCATCCTTCTTGAAGTGATTATAATCACTACAATAAAATTGGACATTTTATAAGTTAGCTGACACCCTTTTGCAGAGATCTCTCTCTCTCTCCAAAACGGTCTCATTCAAAGATAATTTCATAAACCAATAAACATAATTACCACCATTGGATATACTTTACTTGTGAATAAATTTGGGCAATATGTCAACCTATTGGATGCAAACTTGATATTGAAAACATTGTGATTCATTGCTATTTAATTGTCATATGTCACTTTTCTTGAAATGTCCATGGATATTCTATCTCATGCTTGAGCCTTGAGCAATATCTATTTCTGTAAAGTGTTTTATTTATTGTTCATTGGCATATCTTGGTTGGTTAAAACACTCATGCAGGATCCCTAACATAAAATGCATCTAAATCTCAAACAAGTTTAAGATCCTTTCTTTTGTTGATGAAATTGTCATTGATGCCAACATGGTCTTGATGTCATTGATGCCACCACTTTGCTGATGATGCAGAAGACCCTAGAGATGGTCTTGAAGCCCTGGTAGACGTTGAAGAAGCCCATGATGCCTCTTGCCTGATGAAGAAGCCTTTGGAACCTTGAAGGAATGGTGAAGGCAAGGTAGGTCATTTGTATGATGTGGCATAACCCTTGAATTCCTTGTTGGAGCTCTTTAAGTATAAGGAGTCTTTGATGTGTTGATGAACAAGTTTGTGAGTCTTTGAATATGGACCAGCTCTAAAATTAACTTTGAAGTATGCATGACAAAGACAAAAGAAGATTATGTCAGGTCGGCCCACACAATAAAATCTAAAATATTTTTTCAATAGCATGTCAGCCCCAATACAAGTCGGCTCCAAATTTAAATAGCAGGTCAACCCCAATATTTTGTGAAAAATTAGTATAAATACCCTTTCAAAGATTCATTTTTTGAAAGGACAATTCGTGGAGCTCTAAGGAAATGTTCGCTGGACTGAGGCAGCAGGAGAATTTCGTGGTTTTTGGCAGCTCGCTGGCTGAAGGAGCAGTGTCTTTGGAAATTCGTGGAAGCAGGAGTCTGATCATCATTTTGAAGGCAGCTGCAAATTTTTTATGTGACTGGTTCATATCTTGTTAGGCTCACGGCAGCCCTGCTAGTGCCCTTCCACTGATACTAGCAACCTACAGGATTGGTCTCAAGCCATCTGAGCCCTATTAGGGCCTTCTGCAATTCACCCAAGCCCTATTTGGGCCTGTCACAGTCCACGGTGGCAGCAGTGCGTGATCTGAGAACTTTTGAAATTACAGCAACTGAGGTGAAGTCTGTTTACAGATTTAGGAGACATCTTGGTACACTTCTTTGGACTAATGCTTGAGAGGACTGATGAAAAGTTTGTAGTAGCAGAAGCTGATTTGAATGTGAGAGGCAGAGAACAAATCTGGAGACAGTACAGACCTTTTAGAGTTCTCAACACAAATCCTGGAGATATGATAGCAAACCTTGAAGAAATATGATTGCAGCTCCTGATATAATCACAGAGAAGATTCTGGTGTTGATCTTGTTGCAAACGTGGCATATACAGACTTTGTATGGACATAGCTGTGGGATTGGTGAATCCATTATTGCAGATTTGTGATTAGTTTTATGATAGAGTTATTTAAAGCATCAAACCTGGGCTGTATAGAGTTGAAATGATATTATATAGAGACTGATATAGAATACCTGCAAGCTACAAGATTGGATGAGTAACCAGCAGTATCGTGACTTTATTGATAATTGGATGTGAGTCTTCTGACTGAAGATGTAAGATTGCAGATTGGAGAAGTGTCAATGCCAACTGAACTGATAAATGAAAATTATCAGCAGCACTAAGACATATATGCCCACCAAATGCATTTGTAAGGTCCGCAGGAGTTAGGAATTGCATGTAAGATGCTCACCAGGCAAATCTCTGGCAGTCACGCAAGTTTATGAGTGATCAAGGAGTGATCCAGATAGCCAAAGTGCTGAAAATAAGCTCTCAACAGGTGTAGTTTCATCTAGCAGCAATGAGAGTGTTGATAAAAGAAATATGCTTGTGATGATAGCTACAGGACTGTGATTAAGTAAGAGTGGCAGAATGACAACTACAGGATAGAGTTTCAAGAATGAATTGAATAGAACTTGCAGGTTTGAGTGCCAGTTGAAGTGAAGCAGCAAGACGGAATGGCAGTTGTGGTCATTGATGCTTTAACAAGCTGAGGGTAAATCACAGCCCGAGTTTACTTTAACACAGTCCAGAGTTGAGGTCTGAATTTTCAGTTACCCTCTTGCCAATATATAGTCCGATATTTGAGTGCCTGAAACAGTCAGTCTTTTGTGTGCATTTGGTTGCTGCTGCTGCCTTCATTTGACAAACCCAAGTCTTCTACAAGTGTGCAAACTGTCCCAAAATTGTTTCAGCAATAGCTAAGTCCAAAGGTTTGTGTTAAGGTCTTCTACAGCATACATGCAGTAATCATTCACTACAACAGTTTGATATGCTCAGATAAAGGTATGTTTTCTTTCCAATGACAAGTGACATATGTATGAATGAGCAAGTAGTGTGGTATGAGTATATGTACAGTGAGAAACAATGATGCACAAGTTTATGAACAGTAGTATGTGTAAGTGATATGCAGTGAATGTATAATGAGTGATCAATGAAGTGTGTAAAAGTATACAAGTGTGGTATATGAAGTGGGATGTATGCAGAAGTATGTGATATACAGTGACTTCAGTGATATTGATGAAAGTGATAAGTGTGTGAACAGAGCAGGCACAAAGATGTACACTAAGTGAAGTGTGTGTATGTGTTGAAGTGCACAAGTAGATTTCATAGTACAGTGGGGTTGTGATCTATACTCCATGAGCAATCTATGAGTTGATGTATTCTCATGCACTATGATGCACGTGCAATGATGATGCTAGCATTAATGGTTTTTGATATATATACTTGAAATCTGGGAATAGTTGAGGATGTTAACCTTCAGCAGATTGAAGATAAGACATTTGACAGAGACAAGTGAATGGCTTCACTTGGATGTGACATTAGAATGATATACTGATGAGCTGAAATTAATGACAGAGAACAATTTCTGTGTTGACAGATAGTGTTGAAGGCATGGTTGAGGACAGATTGATGACCAACAGAGATGCTGAGCAGCAGTGATAAACAGATGATCAACAGACATGATGACTAACGTTGATGAAGAAATTGACCAGGTAGTTTCCAGAGAATGACCAGCAGAGATACATGAGCAGTGTATAGCATAGAAATGATATATCAGTAGACAGTGATGTTTTGGCAGTGATCAGAGCAGATCCTTGTGAGCACATACTTGAACAACAGGTTTGACAGGTTGATGACAATGAGCAGCAAAACTGATTGATGATTAACAGCAGTTGATTGAGTTGGAAAGTGGATTGAGGTGTTGACGAACAGACCTATGACCTGCAGCATTGAAGAACAGAGATTGATGATCAGTGATAGGCGCTGTATGATGACGTGACAGTGAGCAGCGTTGATGATGAGCAAATGAGCATAATCAGTGTTGAGCAGATGATCAGCAGTATTGACCAGCAGTAGAACAGAGACAAGTGATTGATGAGATGATGTGACAGTAAGCTTTAATGTAAATGCAAGCTTGACTTGCCTTTTGAGGTTAGGATACCTCAAACCCTTCTTAGCAGGGTCTAAGAAAACCAAGCAGGGTCCTGGATACAGAATAGGTGCTCTATGTATCAGTAGGTGCTGATTTTCCCTAACGGTTGTAGCCAAACCAAAATTAATATAAAAAGATTACAAAATCATATGGTGTGGTGTTCTTCTGTGTTATGGTTCTTTATGAATGAAATGCTTATGCTATGTGAATGATGTTTATGAAATGATTATGGTAAAGTAATGGAATGATGAATTGGTAGCAAACCGTGATAAGCTAAGAAAGGTTTAAAATTGGCTTCACACTGATTCACCCCCCCTCTCAGTGTCTACATCTTTAGCTCTCTTATATCTTGATTTAATAATTCATAGGGAAGTCTCCCTTGGCTTTGAGAGAAATCCTAAAGAGTAGGAAAGACTTACGCTAAAGTGACAATGGCATTCGTCTTTTGAAGTTGCACTTGTAGCACTTGTATATCGGGGCTTTGCCACTTACATGTTAAAACAAGCCGTAATAGTGCCAATTGTTGGTTGGGGTTTGTTGCCGCCTAATTTGCACCCCGGGTCACGTGGCAAAAATATTCAAGCCACTGGGTGCGACCTTGGGGGCAAGTAAGAGTCAAGTGTTGTCACTTGATCTTGACTCCTCCGTGTAGGCTCTCTCCTAGCCAAGCCAAGGGGGGTGGTCCCTATGAAAATAATCTAAGGTTGTTTAATCTATGAAAGGAAAAACAATTGTTATAGAAGTTAAGATAAAAATAACTTAAAATCAAACAACCTACAATATGAAATTTAAATCAACAGCTTCAAAATATAACACCATTCATGACATTTGTAGAAATTGATTTAAACATGAAAATAGTAAAGACCAGTCCCATTGAAAAGAGTGCTTGTGTATAAGGGTTGTTGCTATGGTCTCAATGAAGTATTGCAGTTGTCTTGGTTGGTAAATTTTAAGATTATTAAAGGAGTTGATTAGGGAGGGTGTTAATTGTTGGTTTGGCCCGCTAAGTTATCCTCTACAGCAGCTTTACTAAGTGTCCAACAGGGCGAGGCATAACCTGCTTGGCGTAGCCCCTTGATTTTGTGGTATGCACTCTTCGCGACCTCCCGAGTTCTTAAAGATTAGTTTTATGTAGATTGTCCTATTAAGTTAGTCACTTTAATCCCTTTCTGGTTGTCCCATCGTTCCAGCCGAAGGCTTGTAGTGTTCACAAGAGCATATGGGGACTAGAGCCTTGGTTTATTTTAAAAAATTTATCAAATGTGTAGTTGTTTAAAAATCACAGTACTGATACTCTCATTTCCCCTTTCAAGTACTTCGCGAACACAGTTGGATTTGTTAATTTTAAAAGAAGGCAAAAAAAATGAAAATTTAACTAAGAAAAAAAAAACTACTCTAAAAAGTCAACCACAAAAAAGAGACGACACCACTCCCCCCAGGGGGATTGGTGTGGGTGCTTGACTTCCCACTTGTTTTCTTTATTACAATTATTACAATGAAGAATATTTGTGTTCCTTTGTAGAATAGGAAACACAATTTTACAAATTTTGAGGCTTTAAAAGCGCCTGAAGAAAAGGTAGAAAGAAGAATGGCTCCCGGATGGCTTGAATTTGGAAATTTTTCCAAAGCACCTCTCTACCTATTCATCAAATGCTGCAAAACAACCAACAAAATTATGCCAAATATGCTAGATTTATCAATTAAAACATAAAAATTGGCATGCTATTCAAGTACTTTCAAAAGATAAAATTTAAAATTTAAATAAGTACTTGTTAGGAGCTAGATCTATAGAAAATGAGCATTTTAAAATCAGATCTAACTAACAAATGCATATGCAAAAATTAGCTTATGACATTTTTTCATGCACTAAAATGATCAACACTGCTAAAGTAAATAGTAACCAGAAAAATTTAATTTTGATGGTGAAGGAAAAAAAGAAGAAAGGAGTTGAAAGCTTGGGAACTTTGGGTCGTCGAGTTTGCTTTGGTGGAACACTGAGGGCTATGTCTTTCACAAGATATTGAAGACGAATGGAGTTTGCTTTAATTTTAATGGTGAAGGAAAGAGAGAAGAAAGGAGTTGAAAGCTTGGGAACTTTGGGTTGTGGAGTTTGCTTTGGTGGAACACCAAGCTATGTCTTTAACAAGATATTGAAAAAGAGGAGAATACAAACAAGCTCAACCACTTCTTCAAGTAAGATCGCCTACAAACTTAGAAATCCAAAAACATGAGCATTAAACAAAATGAACATGTCATTCTCAGAGATCTACCTGCAAACGAACAATAAGACTATGAAGCAAATAAGTTTTTCTAATCTTATCCTACTGGGAGATAGCTCCCCTTTCAAGGCCAAATTCAACCAACAGAAAGCAAAGAAAACAAGAAAGATTATACCTCATAAGTGCTTGACAACTACCATCCACACATAAAAAGCATTACACCATAGATCTGCCTCCAAAGCCTTTTATTATTCTAGAAAATATTACAAAATACAATAGCAGAGATTTAACATCCTTACGGTTCTCTGACCATCATGAGAAAATGAGAGGCCAAGCCTTCCTTAAATAGAAAAGAGCAAGCTCAAGGGAGGGCGCACTTGCTAAAGGAGACGCTTTGCTTGTTTGGAAAGAGCAGGAATGAGTGATTTGTTGGTTCACCAATGGAAACAACCAAAGATAAAAACACCACTTGCCAAAAATCCATCCTCATCACAAAAAACTTGCACGCTTTTCTTGGAAGATGTGCCCCCTCTTGGAGGAATGTGCCCCCTCTCATGAAGAAATCTCCACTACTTTAATTTGATGAAAATGGCAACATCTAACCATCCAAAAACCTTGGGATACTTGCCGATTTACTTTGCCAACTCACAGAACTCATTTTCGGCAAGTTTCTTTTGCTTTATGAGTTGCCGAATTTTTCACTTTATCCAATTTTTTTGTCTTCTTTTGGGTTTTTTGAGTAAAAGTTAATTAAGTGAAAAATAAATCACTTTAAAACTTAGGAAAGTGGGTCTAGGGCTAAGTTGCATGATACAGGGAAACGGAAATGTGTATCTGATATGGAAATGCACTAGAAACACGACCCCTCAAAATTTAGGAAATGGGGAAATGCGATATATATATATATATTAGCAAATTAGTAATATCCAAAAACAACCTTAGCAATACAATATATACTCAAAATTTCAAAATCAGCCTTTATGTATGAGGCTACAATGCTACATATATCAAAATATGAACAGTCAACATAGAACTAAAACATGAGATAAGTCGATTTGCACAATGTTGTAGTTGACTGTCATCAAATTGACTTCCTTAAGTAACCCTCGCTTTCTCAAATCGTTGTGTGAGATGAGGGAGGTAAAATCCTCCTTTTATTAAAAAGAAATTACTTTTAGAAGCTTCTAGAGGTTTCCTAAACCATTATTAACCCATTAAAAAACAACTTAACCCATTGATTAAGAGAACGGGCTCTTTTTTTGGCCAAAAAAGCAAGAAGTCAAGGAGGAAATGTGTCGCACAGATGCGGATACAGCACAGAAACGAGTTTCCAGCCGTACCACCTACGTTTCCTCCACGTGAAACTTGATGGTTCGGTCGGAAACGCTTTTCCAAGGAGTACCAAACGCGTTTTCAAGTTTCCTGGCGGGTACAACAGTGATACGAGACCTAGTACCAAGTTTCCTGCAAGTTAGGTCTAAGGGTAAAGTGGGTGCTCTGAGTGTGAAAACGAGCACCCCCATGGAAAATTCGGACTTTAGACCACACCTTTTTTACATTTTTTATTTTCCCAATTAAATTATTAAAAAATAACCTAAGTTTACAAAAAGAAAAAAAAAATCAAAACTTTAAAAAAAAACCTAGGGGGACCTAGCACATGTCCATATGACTCAAAATTAATGTCTAGCATGTTCATATACATTGACACATGAACTTTAATAACCTCCTAAGGCTTAAACACTAAGACGACCATTCCAGCGTTAGAGGAGTAGGTAAAAAACTCAAAAAATTATAAGTCGTTTATTCAACAACATATAATTAACAAGGAAAAAACACCTTGGAATACCCGGATTGATGTTCAAGTCCTAGGAATCCAAGCCTTTTACAAAAAACCCATGCTAGTACATTTTTACAACTTCCCCATAGGGTATGAACATGTGGTAAAAATAAAATCAAAAATAAAAAAGGGCCTAGAAAGGCCTGGATGGACTTCGAAACTCGGATTTTGAACAAATACTTGTTCATCTTTGGTGGCTCACTTAAAAGTCCAACTGAGTGCAACTCAGGTGGTAACAAGGCCTTTTGTGAGCTAATTGTTGTTTGGGGCTGATAAGGTACCAGCAATCTCATTCTCACCCAAGGGTTGGTGGATGGTATGAATGGTTACATGTTTAAAAACATAGAAAATCAAGTGATCATGGTTGTTTTATAATGTCTCGGATGTTCTTTATCCAACATAACCTCAAGGACTTGTATCTAAAATGTAACCAGTATAATAATGCAATATCAGAAAATTAATATTCCAGGGTTTTTCTGAAATTTTGATAAACCAATGCCATGGATCAATGTTCTTATGAGGTGGACATTTGATCCAATAAACCTACGCCCCCATCAGTGCTATATCTGAAAATAATAAATTGCAGTTGTTACAGAACAGGAACCTGTAATTACCCTATAATAGCTTCTCATATCCAAGCATAAAAAGGTAAGGCATGTTAAGATTCTTAATCAGCAACTGCAATATGCTCGAACTTTCCAATATCAGCATATAAAGCAAAGATGATGCTAACTAAAATTTCCTCCCTTTGTACTCTGAAATGCATAAAAGGAGATACTTACAACAATCCGCAGCCTTTGCTTCCGTTCATTTGCTTGTGCAGGTATAAGTTCAACAGCTACAGGGGTACAATGAACTCCTTCGACAAGTGTGCCTTCACTAATGGCCCGCAAATGCCTCTTAGTTACTTTCCCCTCTACTGCTGTAACATACCTGAACCATGATACCAATGGATAATATAATTGATAATTGGAACAGAACATCTCAAAGATTCTCAACATATTAGTAAAATATTATATCACAAACCACTAAGCCATGTCCTCCCTGTCTCCCCGATTCATTCTTTTAATGTGAATGCTAAAAATGAATATCTGTAGGTAGGATTAAATTCAGACCTAGAGAGAAACCCTGGTACAAGCAATAAGATTGTTAAAATCCATATAGGACAATGCTCTTGAACAAGAAAGATGGTGGGTCAACATAGGCAAAAGTCCTGCAGAGCTAATTAGACTAATTGGACATTAAACCCAGACAAATATTTCCCATAATTGATAATCAATAAAAACTCTGGCAGGGCAAGATTTCTGTAAATCAGCACTAGGAGAATGGTGTGGTTGTAAGCATTCTGTGTAAGCATAAACAAATTAACTAGATTAATCCATCTCTAGATCTTTGTGCTGTTGCAAGTGGTGAAATTTTTAATAGAAGTTCCAATATGGATTTCCTCTAGGAGGAGTAAAATACAGCTCAATAACAAAGGCATACAAGTAAAGCCAGTGTAACATATGTCAGCGATATATCATGAGTTATTCCCAGAGCGGATATTATTGGCAGTAATATCGCAATATTTTCATCTGCAGAAAATATCGCAACACATTCAAAATGACACGATATTTTCAGTAAATATTCTGAGTCAATACAATTCATCTATTATCACCCTCTCCACATCAATTTTGCCTTGTAACTGGAATTTCGATCTTTTAACCCTCTTTTAGCAAAAGAGAGTAAGGGGATTGAGCTCTAAGGAGATTGCGACCATTTTCCATTGAGCAAACAAGGGGAATTTGGCGTTTCGATTGCCATTAGCCAAGCTATTGTGGAGTGAGGATTTACTCCAATCTACCATATCCATATTCTCAGGTATGTATAAAATTTTATGCTTGCATTTTCTTTGTTTTTTTAAATTTAGTATAGGAATTGCAATGTCCATTAGATATACTTCTTCTTGTCATTTTTTAAGCGGTGGTTTAAAACTTATCTCACTGTGATATTTTAATTGCAGCATTATTTTGTGTTGATTTATCCATTTGTATTGTGCCATACGTTTAATCGGTGCCCTACAAAATGACAAAGCCATTGGACCTGTTACCTTTCATACTGCACGAGGATTACAAGTGTGATTATCACATGTTGCAGAGATTTGCAGGATGATTTGGGCTTCACTTGGAGACCATGCTATCACTTGGTTGCTTCATTGCCTTGGTTGTAAGAGACTCATTTGTCATGGTTCCTCTATTGGTGGTTCCATATCTTGGTTGATGGAACGGTATGTCAATGGATAGTTCATGATGATGCTTGCAACTTCATGTGACTTATATTTGCATCATGGTCTATTGCTCGTAAGTATTACTCCTTGCACATATGGTTCTAAGTTCTAACACCCCCCAAGGGGTTGGATGATAACGATGTGGGATGAGACATAGCTTTGTGAGTGGTTGATCTTCACTTGCGGCACGGTTAGACTTTGACAGGATGATATTTGAGCTTGTTTTTCTAGTGCCTCAACACTTATTGACGTATTCCCTAAGGTTTACATAACATGTGAGAGCACTCGATGCATTACTCTTTGATCAAGTTCCTTTATTATTTGGCAATAAGTGCCAAATAGCCCCAAATCACCGAGGGCACTCACATAAGGATGTTCCAACCACCTTAAACGATATTATTAAACCACTAATTCATGCTGGAACCATGTGAAGAGGGATAGATATGCCAACTCCAAGGTCTAATCCACATATAAGATAAATGCCCAAAGTGTTAGGACAAGCATCCTAGGCAATATATACCACCACACAACATATAAACCATGTCCCCCCACCTACTCTGGCACAACATATGAAAAGAGGACTATGTGGAAACACCCCCTCCTAATGACATCAATAATATAACATCACTATGCAAGATCACTAGGATGCACAAGAATACATGAACCATCATACATGAACCAAGTTGTTGTAATCTCTAGACATGAAGGACAAGTATACCAATACAACACCATGATGAGGTAGGTATTCTCCGTTATCATCAACTATATACTAAGAGGGTGATCCATCAATCAAAGGCATGCAACATGAAGAATACCAATATAATAATATATGAGCCATGGACATGGCAATCCATCAATGCATCTCCAAAACAAGAAAGAAGGTGTGTACCCCAATCCATCAAAAACTCCATAGGTACCATGTTGCAAATCATATCTTCTGATGAAAGTCGCAAGAGTTACCCACATTCAATATCAAGGGTAACAGATGCCACACTACATAGGAACCTTAATTACAAAGATGCAACTTCCCACTCATGAAACAAGTAAACTATTGGATATATCATGTTGAGGTGTTGCATTATTCTATTGGATGGGCCTTTCTCGTGAGCAATCCATGATAATATCACATATAGCATACCCTTCATGCATCTCATTCCTCATCAAAACATGAAGATTAATCATTATGGGGTCACCCCCTTTGCATGTGATGCAATTGGGCCATAGAAGTCATTCCCTTTATTTTATATGTCACTTGGACCCTTCTTGTTGAATTGTGTCAAGCCTTCATAAATGGAGCGGTTTTATTCATAGAGCCAATTGTATTTGTCATTAGGGTTGATTCATAGTTCTAAAGACTATTAATAAATCATTTTTTCTCGAAAGGCCCCATTGTATACATGTTCATGCATCTAGAAGTCGTTGAAGCTTCTTGACATGATCAGCCCCCTTGGAGGATATGTGTCGCTAACCAACTCATTATTTTATTATTGTCGACTTGTCATGAGAGTTGGTTAGAAGCTAACATTATTTTATTTGTTTGCCTTGGAGAAAAAAGTGGATCTAAACCTCTTTGGGTTATTATTGGATAAGTTCTTAGTGAATATACGAAAACAAATGATACTTTATTATTAACGATAGAGAGCTCAAACCTACATAAGGGTTTCCTCTCTTCGTTTAATGCAAAGTTGGATTTGGGAGAAATTCATCAAAGCTTACTTGAATACTTATTGGGTGCCTTCGGAGGATTAACAAAAAAAATTATGGCTGAGGACATCTTCTAAACCTTAATGCTATCCTTATAGCTGGAATTATCTTCACATATGCTTATGAAGTCAAGAATTGGGTAACGTCCCTCCTTTTGCTTTTACGTTGTCAATGGAGTAATGTTTATGATTGCATGTTTCTATACTCTTGGAAAGATGTACATACATTTTACTCATGATAACCATAATCTTCATAAGTGTAGGAGTCTATTTGCATTAGTAATATCAAGGGGGCTTACGTCCCAAGATGCCTTCTATGCTACGTACTTCTTGGATCTAGGGGGCGATCTCACTGTTTGTTTCCCTTATACATTCCAGCATTGGGAACATGCTCTTCGTATTCCTTTATGCCAATTCAGAGTGGGATCTCATCGTCTCCGAGTTGAGATAGATCACTAGTTCGACCGGTCAAACAAGTTATGCCAGGTATGTCACCCTTGAGAGTTTGAGACCAAGGAGCACTTCACCTTTCAATACCCTATTTATTATGAGATCCACGACGGTTTCATTGTAGTTTCAAGGACCTTCTTCCCACAAAGCTCTAGACGTTGACTATATCCTTTAGATACCTTGATCAGAGATGTCTATCATTATACTTGCAGGAGGCTCTCTGGCGTTGCTTCTTCACCCTCCAACAACATTCTCATTTTCAGTCGACACAAGTCTCCATTGAAAGCATCACTTCCTTCGTTCCAATGCTTCCTTCCTCTACGGGCACCAAGAGATGGACTTATGGGAGACAGTGATCTTGACCGCTTCATCAAGACACAACAATCCACCTCCACCTCTATCCAACACCAGCGGCGAGGACAGTCTCGCCCCCATCTCGATGGTCAGATGACTTCATCCAAGATGTGGCAGCATGCTCCCTCCTCCAGGCAGCAGTACACCACCCATTACAGTTCCTCTTCTAGTTCTTACTCCAAACAGAGTACTCTTGTAATCTTCCTCCAATCGGCCTTAATACTCCCAGTAATGCCAAGATCTCTAGTGCCCCACGACAGTGACAGTTTCACCATTTTTGCATCACAAAGCTTTGGCCCACTCCCTTTATACATTTTCCTCTCTTGGATCATATCTCTCCATATCTCTCTCTTTGCATATTTTCTTTGAGACTGGCTCTCAATTTATGGAGTTAGGTTTAGGCTTGAGTTTTGTTTTTTACCTTTTTCTAGGAGCTAAGTTTTGGGCTCCCACTTTGTATTGTTATCATGGCACCACATAGTCACATTGACCTATTTTTGTGTTCATTTGTTGGACATTAATAAAATTATCTTATCTTATCTAGATATATATCTACAATTTGGGAAAGCAAGGAAATGGACTATTGTAGCTTGTACTTTTCAACTTCACTAGCCATTCTTCCTCATTAGGATAGCCTCCTATTGAACCTTGATTTGACCCCATTTTCCCAATGATAAGATACTAATCTTTGATCCACTTATTAATTTCATCTCTTACACTATTTACTCGTTTTATTTTTAACTTGGACCTTGTTACATGAGCTTCAGTAATCCTAGTATAGGGAAACCCCCCTTGAGCCGAAGGAGAGCCAACCTAATGTTTGAAGAGGACTTGTCAAGTTACGTTGGCAATCCCTCCTAGTTTCTCCAAGGTCTCACTTAAGCTTTAAGACTTTATCTCAAGAAGTGATAGTTTGAAAGGTAACAACACCCAATGTGGGGGTTTGGTGAACCTGTTATCACATATATATTCTGCAGTTGGGATACCATGATGTAGCATACATACTTGTCTCTTATTCTATTCCGAGCTATTTTTCACATGGGGTATTAACATGGGTCCTTACAGCATTAACCGTTCCAAAGCCCTGTTCAACGGATTTTCCTTGCTATAAATGAGACTCATTGGTCCATTGAGATGATTTCAGTGATGACCTAGTTCATTTCAGCAAATTAGCAGATTAGATGCGGTACACACAGTTGTAGAGGGGCTTTATCAATTGGAGACAGGTATATATGGTGAGATCAGGTATATGCTTCTTGGATTTAGCCTTTTCCTATGATGTACAACGAACACCTATGCTTGTCATGTTAGGATGATTATGGTGACCTATGCTTATATTGTACTAATGCTTAAACTTGTGCCATGACTAACCAAAGAACTTCTTGTGAAGACTGTTGCTCATGCCATGCTTGTACAAATAGTAAACCTTAGTGCTAGGTTGGTCTCGACTCTCATGTGTCACTTGTCCCCGTCCATCCAGTTCATCCATCTTGAAATTTATCCCATGACTTAGACTATTTGAGACATGTGAGATTGAAGAACCTTTCCCCATCTTGACCCGTGTACATGATAGACTCCATGTTGTTATGTGTCTTTGTCTATGAAGTATGTGGTTTGGCCAGTGTGGTCGAGTTCACTGGGAAGTTCTCCTTTAGTCCTCAAAACAAGTGCTCCACTAAACAATGTTGCTAAACAGGCCCATGGGAAGGTCCCAATGGCCATTTATGGTTAGGGAAAAAGCCTTGGGAGTATTAAACTGCTTCTTCCTCGTCTTTCTCATTCCATGCATCTAAGGCAAGGGTTTTGAGATAGGAGCTTGTTGGTTTTTGAGGAAAGCATGTTGGTGAGATCTTGGAAGTGATCAAAAGTTGCCAAAGACACATAATACATTCCACTGCTGATAATAGTTAGAGAGTTGAAGAGGTGAGTGTTATCCACTAAGTTGCATTTAGGTGGATTTCCAGTGAGCCGTCAAAGACTTGAACAAATCAATTGTTCATCACATGTATTTTGAAGTCCATTAAGCCAATCAGTGGCCCTTTCTATTTTATTTTTTACATGGTCATACCCTATGGGAAATTGTAATAAATGACTTGGCATGATGAAATTATGTAAAAGGTTTGGCTTTACTAAGACTTAGTCATCAATACTTTACTCTAAGGTGTTTTTTCCTTGGGAATTATATGTCGTTTTTTAATGACTTATAATTCTTGAGTTTTTCACCCCTCCAAAGTAAGAGTAAGTGTCTTGATGGGTAAGCCTTAGGAAGTTATTAAAACCTAGGTGTCAATGTATATTACCATGCTAATCATTGATTTTTAGTCATATGAACATGTACTAAGTCCCCTCTAGGTGTTTTTATAATTAATTTTCCCATAAAAAGCATGTTTGTTTTAATTAAAATACTCACTAAGGCATAAAAGTGTGGTTAGGAGGAGGAATTAGGCATGGGGGTGCTCGTTTTCTAACTCAGAACACCCACTAAACCCCTAAACCCACTTTCCCAAGTTTTCGAGTAATTATCTATCTCCAAAATTAATTATTACTTGAACATGGTAAAAAAACAAAAAAATGGATAAATTGAGAAATTTTGCAACTCATAAAAATAAAAGAAACATGTCGAAATTGAGATTTTTAAGTTGGCAAAGCAAAGCGGCAAGTATTCCAATATTTCCAAATGATGAATCTTACCAATCTCGTCAAAATCAAAGCGTAGATGTTTCCTCATGAAGATGGGGTGCATTTTCCAAGATGAATGTGCATCATTTAAGGAAAGGTTTCAAGTTTTGGAAGGTAGGACTTTTGATATGTGGTGTTTACTAAATAATGTTGCTAAATCCGGAGAGGTAGAGACTTACCTTGGTTCATTATATGTACTTTTGGTGTCTGTGAATGTGTTTACCTTGTTATTCATTCATTCATATCATATGATTTTACATGTGGGTGTGCATTAAATTCTCATTTATTATTTAAAACTAATTTTTAATGAGGAATGGGCCCTAGATCTCATTTAGTTGGCTTTTAATATAAGCCATTGATTTGGAGGTGGAAGTTACTCAAACAAAAAGGGCTTAGGAAAGGCAACTCTAATTCATTGTCCACACTCCAAAGAGAGAATTTTTGGAGAGAGGAGCAAGAGAGGAAAGAAGAACTAGAGAGAAAACCCTTGCACAAAATTCCAAAACCAGGAAGTGAAAGGAGGGCATGAATTTTGAGACACTTGCACCAGCAGAATGGCACGAATCCCAATGCATACATACAACAATTAATGTAGGAAGTCGTACAGCATTTAATACAGGACGTACAAGTCGGTACAGCACAAAAATCGAGGAGAAAAGAACACAGTTTTCGAGGCATATTTTGAAATCCAAACAGCATGATTTTCGAGGCAGGTACAACATTTATTAATGTTTGTACAACACAGATTTCAAGGCAATGTGTGCACAGAAATTGAGGCGGTGGGGGTGCAAAATGTAGTGCAGGTTATCCAAGACAATGCCTCGAACTATGTTGTAGCTAGAAGGTTGTTAGAGGACAAACATCCCACCGTTTGGTGAACTTCATGTGCAGCCCATTGTTTGGACCTGATGCTTGAGGATATTGGGAAAATTGAGTGGGTGAAAAAGTGTGTGGAACAAGCAAAATCTATCGCAAGATACATTTACAACCACTCATGGGTTTTCACCCTTATGAGAAAATGCACCGGTCGAAAAGAGCTTGTCAAGCCAGTTATCACAAAATTTGCAACAAATTTCCTTACATTGCAGCCCTTGATTGAGCAAAAGGCCAACTTGACGAAGATGTTCTCTAGTGATGAGTGGAATGCATCTCAATGGAGCAAGAAGGCTGAAGGAAAAGACATTGTTGATAAAGTCTATGAGAAAGCATTTTGGAAAAAGGTAGAGCAGGTCGTACTTTTTAGCGAGACTCTTGTGAAAGTCTTGAGAATGGTGGATGGTGATAAAGCAGTGATGGGGTTTATTTATGAGGCCATGGATCGGGCCAAGGAGGCAATAAAGGAAGTATATGAGGGAAAAAGACAAAAATATCTTCCTTTGTGGAAAATAATGGATGAACGACGACCTTTACATGCTGCAGGCTATTACTTGAATCCAAGGTAACTAATTTCAAAGCTTTTAAGTTATATTACTAAATTTTAATTGCAAAAGTTTATCATTTTTTGAAATTGATCATCTTTTTTGTCTTGAATCTTCTAAAGGTACCATTACACAAAAGATTTTGAAGCAAGTGGGGAGGTAAAAGAAGAATTATATAAATGCATTGAGCGCATGGTCTCTGATCCCAATAAACAAGATGAGATACACAGCAAGCTCTTGCATTTCAATGAGAGTCTTGGTATCTTTGGCCTGGCTACAGTCGTACAATCTTGATCAAAAGATCCTCCGGGTAATTAATTACAAAGTCTTTAAATTTTAATTCATTGGTCTTTTTCGAGTTTGTGCTTGAATTCATTTGCTAATTTTTATTTGTCTTTACATGCAGCATATTGGTGGCAACAATTTGGCAGCCAGTGCTCTGATTTGCAAAAGTTTGCACTTCAAATATTGAGCCAAACATACGGTACTTCTGGTCATGAACGCAACTGGAGTGTTTTTGAGCATATACACACCAAGAAATGCAACCGTTTAGAGAAAAAACGGTTGAATGATATGGTGTTTGTCCAGTACAACCTTAGGTTGAAGCGCAACCAATTGCAGAACAAGACCCCTAAATCGTGTTCCATATTCTTAGATGATGGTGATGCATCATCATATTGGGCTGTGGAGACTCAGCCAACAGCATTTGACAATGAAGACCTCTCATGGTTGGATTTGGACCCATTTCCACAAAAGCAGGATGCGGGAGTTCATGTTGGACATGTGTCTTCTGGACCAGGGGAATCAAATCAGGTGGCCCAAGCTCAAGCACCCCATATTGAGGATCAGGATGTAGATGATGGCTCAGAGTCTTGAGTCTGAGGCCTCTGAGCTTGAGGATTTAGACGACTCTAGTGATTAGATTGTTTAGTCTTTGACTCTAGTCTTTTCTATAGGCCATTTAGAGCCTTTTTGTTGATGTATTTTGATTTAGACATGGATTGCACTCGAAGTTAAGTGTTATTTTGGTTCTATGAACTCTTATTTGCTATATACATGAGAAACTTTGCATATTTTGTGTATAATGGTTTGAACTCACATGGATGCACATGAATATTTTATAAAAAATTAAAATTTGAATATTTTATGTATTTTGGGTGGACCGGTTTTAGGATCCAGTTTTTTCCCGGTTTTTGTCCGGTTCTGGTTCTTAGGGTCAATCAGTTTATCCACCGGTTTGGTCTTTGTAACCTTGATGAGCACTCGTTCATTGTATAATGTACGGCTCATTTGCCCCTACAGGGAAACAAAGTGAGGTTGACCTGTCAGGGTTATGCCTTTATCATTTTCTGGAAACCCAAAAGGCTTTCTAGGGCACCTTCCTTTAAAGGTTGACTAGTGTTTTTTGTTGTGCAAGTAAATTATTTTAAAAGGTTGCTTGTCTAGAGTCTATTGGAGCATTCTTATTATTCCACCATCTGTGAGACACCACCATTCCCTATTGTTCACCTAGTCTAGCTTATGTGTCGTGTGGATCCCCTTTTCCTTCAGCCTAGATGCTTACAGTGTCGAGTATCAGGTCATTCCCATAACATTACCTTGTTTTATTCACCTTCACCCTTGACTAGCAAAATGGCCAAATCTATGAATGAGTATACACATGAGGTTCTTATTTACGGCAACTAATTACTTTGATTTGGAAATATTATTTATATGTATTGTGCTTATAATCTCCAATAGAATCCACTTGTACTTTAGTCTTACTACTAACATAGATAATTGAGCATGCTATATCCATTTTGTACTTGTAGCATCAAAGATTTTCATTTGGGTCATTGTTTTGATCATTTAGTTTGACCAAGTCAGCAGCAAGGTCCGAGATGAATTTTGTCCTATGATGATGGATGATGATTATTTGTGGTCTATCAGTGTCCATTATACATTCATGCTTTGGATGATGGTTTATCATGATGGTTTGTGTTATTTTTATGGTTATCAGCATTTACAGGCTTTATTATTATTATTATTCTAGCATGGATGGGGCCTCTGACGTATATTTTTTATGGACATATGGTGTATGAGTACTCATTCCTAGTGGAGTTGGACATCCTTAGTCCATTTGATGCACTCAGTTTTCAGTTTCAGGCAATTGCATTGGATTTATGGACAAGTTGTTAATTTGCAGTGGTTTTGCCTCAATAAATTAAAATAAAATGCTTTTCAATGGATATTTGGTTCTCCTAGGGCGCCACAAAGGCACGTAGTGTGTACTCAGTCGATTTACCATATTGCTATGGTGTCAGTTCAATTTTTGCAGTAAGTTGATGCGTAAGTTTAGTTAGCAGTGAGATATGAGCATTTTTATTTTCATGAGGCAGCATTTTCACACATTAAAATAATGAAAATGGCTAATGAGGAAATCGATTTGAGGAATTGAGGCAAGGAAATGGCATGGAATGGGTCTAAGGCACATTATTGATGATATCTTCACCTTTTGGCATTATCTTTACTATTCATGGTGTCCACACGTTCTAGCATTTGTCATTATGGGCATTGATGATTGATGGTCTCCCAAGCTCTTGGGAAACTTTCATGGCATATGTCTGTGGATGAGAGAATCGACCAACTTTTGAAAGGCTTTGGCATGATTCCATAGAAGAAGAAGGAAGGAACTCTAGCAAGGTAATTAAGGAGGACAACCTTGCACTTGCAACAAAGACAAAGAAATTCAAGAAGCCTTTCCCTCAACAAAAGAAGGGAAAGAAACCTCAGGGTAAATTTTCTGACATGTCAAAAGTGGAATGTTATAGTTGCCACAAGTTTGGACATTTTGCTAGAGACTGCAGGCAGAACAAGAAGAAACCCAAGAGAAGGTTTCAAGCATCCGCTGCAGAAGCAGAAGAACAAGAAGAAGAAGAAGAAGAACCAAAGAAGAATAAGAAGAAAACCAAGGCTAACAAGGATGAAGAGACTAGAAGAGAGTAATACTTGACTTCTGCTCTCACTGGTTCTTTCTTAGATTGTTCCACTTCTTGGTTGGTGGACAATGTTGCCTCCAGGCACATGACAGGTAACCGTGGAGCTCTCACCAGTTACAGAAAGAAGAAGTTCACCACTCAAGTAGAACTTGGAGCAGAGTCCACTTACAAGAATGAAGGAGTTGGCTCAACTTCACTTCAACTTGACTCAGGTATGGTTCTTCATATTTGTTAACACCTCTATTTGACCAAGGAGAATGAAACCATGGTGGAGAAAAAATATGTTTTTCGAGCACTTTGGTCAAAGGATATAGTATATGTGTATGATGAAGGTCTAAATGTCGATCAGGTTGCCAAAGATCCTAGGCCGCGAATATGGAAAGAAGAAAATCAGTGGCTAATGCTCCCTCCGCCCTTCAAAACATGCGAGGGGGATAAGAGAAGTTCGAGCCTTCAACCCGCTGCACAGATCAAAGGTTGTGAAGTGGTCCCAAACAGATCCACGGTCCACGATAGATCCACCCTGTGAAAGCACGTGTCAGTTAAGGGAAGGGAAGCTGGCGGAATCATGAATAATCCACTCGATCCGACGGTGGGGGACAGAATCGCATCACATCAATGGATGTGATTGATTCCGTAAACCAGAAGCCGCGCGACATATAAGCTCAAGGCGTCCGGCGGAGTGGGTATGTAGTGGTTGATCCGACGGCCGAAGATCAGAGGCAGAACAGATCGACGGCCATTATGGAGTCCGCGGAGTGAAATCGCACGAGGGATAAGCCCCGAGGCGTCCAGCGGAATGGGTATGTGTCGGATAATCGGACGGCCGAGGATCAGCAAAGGAGTGGATCGACGGCTATTAAGGATTCCGATGGTCGAACTTGCACGGCGGATAGCCCCGAATTGCCCAGCGGAATTGGGTACGTGGATGATGATCCGACGGTGCGCGATTAAAGACATATCGCATCGACGGTTAGGAGCAATTCCACTTATCAAACTTGCTCGACGGTTAAAGCGAAGGAGCCCAGCGGAATTCGGTGGGCGCCACATGATCCAACGGCCCACCTGTAAAGAGGTATCAGATCGATGGACGAGGGTGAGTCCGGGACTCAGAGTTGCACGATGGTTAAAGTCGGAAGGCTCAGCGGAATGTGGGATGTGGCATTTGATCCAATGGTGGAGGATGAAGGCACTTTACATCTATGGTCATGAGCGATTCTGGGACGGAGACTTGCACGGTGTTTATCACCAAGGCGCTCGACGAAAAAGGACACGCGGCGCGTGATCCGAGGGCCAGGAGTTTGCGAAGGATCAGATCAACGGTGGGCAATGGATCCGGAGAAGAAAGATACGCGGTGGATAGTAAGTGGTAGTTGCGGAGAGTAAATGATCTTCCACATGGCGAATGATGATAGGCTCCGGGAACAAAAAGGCTTATAAAAGCGAAGGGTTGACCTCGATCATTGTTATTTTATTCGCTCGGGACCAGTGAAAAGACCGGCCTGTCTGGAAGCTTCCATCTGTCAGTTTTCGGCTCCTATTCAGCAAGTGCAGACACACTTCGAGCACGCGCCGCCACAGTAAACCAGGTAACACTGAAGCCCAGTAATTCTGTAATTCCTCCTACAAGTTACCAGTGTGAAATTCAGTAATGGACCAGAGAAAAGAGGTTCAGGTGTCGGGTCAAGTTGTAGACGATAAGTAAGAGTTCCTAGTTGATAGAGATAGGAAAGTCTGTGACCCCTTCCTCTCTGTGGGAAGCGTGTCTGACAGTAAAGAAAGGTTGTGGTATCACCACTCGCAAGGGAACGATGTGCTGAATGTGTGCGGGTCTTTCCTGTACTATTTCGCCTTTGAGCAAACCCTCCATTTTCCAGAATTCGCAGAATGGTGTGCCTCAAATTATTCTCTGTCTCAAAGAGTTATTGTCAGTCGGTCTGCGTCCAAAGTATTATGTAGAGTCGACGTTGTGGTCATTCAAGAAGTCCTTAGTTTGCCGGAAAATTATCCAGACAGCCGTGAAGTTATAAATGAGTCAATCCTGGTCGAGTTGTATAAGAAATCCGAAGCCGAAACCCGCTGTAAGTTCTTGTCGAGCTTGTTAAAAGATGGTCAGTCTGTAGATGGTGTATCCATACCCTACCCTGTGCATATGTTCAAGAGTGAAGTTCAATTGGTCATTTCTTTGGTATGTCAAGTACTAGGTCTAGATGAAGATTGTCATGTGGGCGAGGTCGTTCTCGGATTTTTGTTGAGAATGAATTCCTCCTTTTCTGAGTCCCAGTCAACCCCGGTTTTTAGTTTAGACGAATACCTGGCTGAGTCAATTCACCTTCAGCTGAGCGAGTTCCCTAAGGTCCGGTTTTTCAGGTTCCAGACTTATTTGCTTAATATGCTTCTGTGTTCTAATGTCTCAGAGTTGAAGTTCCTGAGTATCCTATGTTCCCCTGATTTACCTAATCAAATCAGCATGATCGAATTTGCCAATTCGATCATGTCTAAGATATACAAAATGATGTTCGATGAAGAATTACCCCGGGTCCTAGATGAAATGAGAAGCTTGATGCAGTCTTCGCCAGAAGAGCGGGTTGGAGATTGGTTTTTGTACAGAGATCATACCGTGTTGAGAATATATGGCTTCACAGGTGAGCCTTATAGGCTACCTTCCTTTTTGACCCCTAGAGTATTCGCATTGGAGTTCATGCGACAGAGATTGTTGTCCGAAGAGGAACATTTTTGTGCCTTCAAGAAATCTTCGAACATCAAATTTCCGATTAAGGTTGGCACCTTCATTTTTAAAAGCAAGGGTGCCTTGGTGTTTATAGAAAAGTTGTTGGAAAATATGGAGTTCATTAAAGAGTCAGGTGTGAATTACGACCCCCACCAAGTAATTTCATTGAGAAAACAAGCTAACAGGAATAAACCCTTTGAGCATCAAGCTGTTGAGGGGTTAGCTGAGATGGCTAATTTACTGCAGTTTACTGATGAGACCAAGTCCGATGAGGAGACACATCCTGCACCTGGTACAGCAATCCAAATCTCCGAAGGTGTCAGTGGTGCAGTCAAGAGGAGTTTGTCCGATGCTGACAGTATGGAAGTAGATGACGAGGCTTCCCGTAAAAAGGCAAAGCTACTCGAGGGTAGCAAGACCGTAGATGATGAGGTTTTAGGTGTGTTCAAAAAAGTTGCCCTAGTCCCCAAGAAGGCAGTACAGATAAACCAAGTTTCTTTTAAAAGTTCAGAAGGCGATGTAGACAGCCCAGACTCCAGTCCCTTGTTTAAATCTAAAGAGCAGCTCAAGAGCAGCTACATGGAAAAGAGAAAGCAGTCCCTGGAGGAAACGAGAAGTCTGCTACCAAGGGTAAGAAGCTTGTGCAATTCCAAAACGTCTCTAGTTTCGGCTAGAGATGCTGAGAAAAACACTTTTAAGATGGCCGTAGCGAATGATAAAAGGATGTCTGAAATAGAAGTCAGGCTGGACAAAATCAGCACCCCTGACAAAATTCAGCTGCATAAACAAACAAGCGACATCCTCTACTCAGATTTATTACAGGCCATGGTGAGGATAAACAAATTACAGGTGTTGGTAGACAAACTGGAGGTCCAGTTAAAGCATGAGAAAGTGGAAAACAAGGCAAATGTTATTCAGGTCAGAAAACTACAAGCAGACCTTGCTAGCTCAGACAATACCCAGGCTGTCAAAAAGTTGCTAGAAGAGAAAGATAACGCGCTCCAGGTTTTGAAGAAAAGGTTGAAGATGCCAGGCTCAGAACATGTCCAATCAGCTGAATTGCTAGCCCTCCAGGAGGAGAAAGATAGAATCCATCAGGAGATGATGGAATACAAGGGAAAAGCTGGAGAGCTCCAAGAGGAAAAGAATAGGTGGGAAGCCGAGAGGGAGGAGCTGCTATCCCAAATCTCCGTGTTGAAGAAAGATCAGACTGAAGAAAAGGAGATAATGGATGAGCTAATGAGCCAGACCCCTGCCGGTGATGACTTATCTATTGTAGACATCCAGAAGCCATTAGCTGATTTATCTGCAGATGACCTGTTGGTATCTATGTCCCAAGTAAGTCTGAAGGAGGAAGCAATTAAGGAGTTGAAAACTGAGAATGAAAAGATGAAGGTCGAATTAACTAAGGTAAATGAAAACAAAAAACAGATCTTGCAGGAGAAGCATCAATTACAGAAAAAGATTGATGAATTGAAAGAAAAATGCATTGGGAAAGGCCCTCTTCAGGGGGCGAAACATATTATCTGGGATAGCCTGACCATAGAAATCACCAAATTCCAGAATTACTTGAGTTTTATTGATGATTTGTGTACAGTGACAGAGTTGGCCCAACAAAGACTGCAACT
Source organism: Pseudotsuga menziesii (assembly GCA_001517045.1). Taxonomy (NCBI): domain Eukaryota; kingdom Viridiplantae; phylum Streptophyta; class Pinopsida; order Pinales; family Pinaceae; genus Pseudotsuga; species Pseudotsuga menziesii. The sequence goes on from LPNX010753490.1 coordinate 272,461, forward strand.
GGTAAATGAACACATGGCAAGAAGGCCCCTCACTACAGCTCAAAATTCATTAAATTTTCTGAATTCCCTAACACACCAAAAGCTGCACGACATGGGCATAAAGGACAGAATCTCAATAGTGCTATCGGCGAAGAAGATTATCAACAAACACCATTTAATGAAGATTGTCCTGGATAAGTCAGAAGAATTGCGGGCGCAGGTAAATAAGTTTAGACAGGAGTTCAAAGAGCTGTTCGAAGAGGGGTTACCGTGCTTCTGGGACGAAGCAGGCAAGATACTCCCGCCCGAACATTATCACCACCTGCTTGTCTGGGCTCGCATGGACCACACGAAATTTAACAGCTTGGAGAAGAGCCTGACAGGACAAACCATCATAGACATGTTAGTAGAAGATTTTGAAATCCTGCAGAAGTTCGTCGCTACCAGAGCCAGATTACCCAAGAAATCTTACGAAGCATATATGGAGCTCGAGGTAGCTATTCGGGAGATGATGGAGAGTGACACCCCAAGTTCGGAGCAATGGAAAGCT
>LPNX010753507.1:0-12630 GCA_001517045.1 Pseudotsuga menziesii
TATATTTTTATAGCAAAATTATCCTATTGCTATATATTTTCAATCTCTTCTTAGGAGGCAGGTACTAAGCAACTTTGTTGCTTATTCCACTTGTTTATTTAATAAAGTATTTTGATATTTTTCATGGCTAGCAAAATGCCACTTTTATATAGGTCTACGAATGGATTATTTATTTAATTTATAAATTTAATTCCCAGCCAAGAGAATGGTTTTCCTTTGATTATTTCAACAACATGAGGTGAATTTGAAACTTGCAATTTCGAATTTAAAGAAAGCTGTCATTTGGTGGCATGCTTACATCTAACCCCCTAAATGTATTGGTCAATAGTACAGAAAATGACTTTATAATACTATTATTTCTAATTAATAATATTCCAAGACATTTACCAATGTTTCTCATCCATGATGATGTTGTGAATAGTACATAGATATAATCTTTATATTCCAATTATTTATGGAGTATGGCTTTTGGTCCATGTGATCATACATCAATTATAAGATATCTTGTAAGCCAAAAAATGAATAAGATGTGCAATAAGTTTTTATAATTATAGTGAGCTTATTTTAAAGGAATTAATATCAATTAATCTTGTAAGCCAAAAAATTAAATAAGACTTGCAATAAGTTTTTATAATTATATTGACCTCCTTTTAAAGGAATTAATATCAAATACATTTTTTGTTTGGTTGATAATTGTTTTGGTGAAGCTTATTTGGTTTGGATCATAATTCTTTTATGTTTAGTGTTACAGTGTTAATTTCCAAGATGGAGTGTTATCAATTTTTTTTATAGTGGACAGGGAATGGACAATAGTGAAGAAAATTTTATTGCAAAATGCTACATATTTTCTTCATTTGTCTTTAACCAGTGTAGATCCAAATCCTAGGCTCTATCAAGCACCAAGAGGGATCAAATCTCTTCTTAGGTATCCATTGATTTGATTCAAACCAAAAGACACATCTTTTTAGTTAAGGTCCACATATAATAATATTATTATTAATATTTAATATTATTTAGGGCCGACATATAGTATTTATTATTATTTTTTATTTTGTTAGGAACGAACATTACAACATTTTTCCATACATGGTTTTAAAACCATATGCAAGGCCTTGCACATGGTCTTAAAACCATTTGCAAGGCCCTCCTACACCATGTACAATACAACCATAGGTTGTTTAGGAGGCCTTGCACATGGTTTTAAAACCATCTAGAAGGCCCTCCTAAACCATGTACAATAAAACCATGGGTTTTTTAGAAGGCCTTGCACATGGTTTTAAACCATGTGCAAGGCCAACATTTTTTTGCAGATAATTCAATTTTTTATTTTTTATTATTTTGTTAGGTAGGAACATTACAACATCTCCCCCATATTGTGTTTTTCCCCTGATCCACATTTTTTTAAAGGATATTTTAATTTTTACTTTTTTATTGTTTTGTTAGGTAGGAATATTACAACATCTTCCATTTTTTTTTACGGATAATTAAATTTTTACCTTTTTTATTGTTTTGTTAGGTAGGAATATTACAACATCTTCCCCATATTACGTGGTTTTTTTGGCCGACAATTATTTTGGCCTATAATTAAAAAACTATTTGTTATTAATAAAAATAACGTTGCGTAACGTTACATAAAGTTACAAGATCTCTCCCATACTGGGTTGTAGAGCATCTCTTGGCGCAATAAAAATAATGCCGTGTAACGTTACATAACGTTACAAGATCTCTCCCATATTGGGCTGTAGAGCGCCTCTCGACGCAATTATATTGAATTCTAATGATGGAATTAATTATTTCTTTACGTTTATCTTAATTATTTAGGATTTGTACTTGAAACTTTCAAAAACATATAAGTTTTAAGCATCCTCTATGAGTAAAATTTTATTATTATTACTGTTATTATCATTTTCATAATTAAAAATTATAAAAAAATATTTTAAATTTAGATGTTAATTTTTTTTTTTGAAATGTAAATATTTTACAAAGGACTTACAAAGAACATCATGTTATAGCATGGAAAGATAGCACTTCCTCCCACGGCCACTTGGCCTAGACCCAATTGACTTAAAGTTATTGCTAATGTTTTCCCATCCAATATTAAAGTTCAAAATTATGTTTTTATGAAAATTTGATCATTTGCCAACAATTTTATGACAATCATGATATTCAACAAACCACTTTCTTTTTATATATTCAGCAAATGACCTACCAAGAACATGGTGCTATAACATGAGATTTGAACCTAAATGGGGAGTAAAACAATTTCTTTTTGCAACCATAGAGATAAACCAATTTGACAAAATTCAAGATATACATTTTAGAGTTACATTTGTCACTCAAACATAAATAAGTTTAGGACTGATATATCAAATATTATGCTATATGTTATCTTCCAATTATGAATAGATTTATTGTTCATTTGTTCCAAATTATAAGTCATCTTCAAATTATAAATTAGTTAGTAAAATTTTATAATGGAAATTCACTTGAATTAAGTGAAACTACAAATTTAGAAAAATTCCAAAATTCCTTATAAGTTTTAGAAGAGTTTTCACACAAAATGAAGTGAGTTTGTCCAAGTAGTAAATTTCACAAACTAAAAATAATGAACTTGAATATATACAATCTGAGATGCATATAGCACCTAAAAACATATAAACATGTGGATGATGTATCAAATGGTTTAAAGATTCAAAATGGATTTTCGTGTTTGGGATTTTTTACTTAGCATTGTTCCTCTTTAAGCCTCCAACCAACCACTTCATATTCTTGTTGTAATTTTGTATTTTGAATCAAATTTCAAATTAATCAATGATTTCAAATTTTAATTCAAAGCTTTCAGATTAGAGAAGATAAATATATGGCTCGACTAAAAGTCCATGTGATGCTCCTTGTTTTGTCCATAGCTTAAAGTCACTCACCAACTAACCATAGTGCAATTTATTTATAATCAAATGTTTATTTTGCAAATCTCAAAAAATCTAATCAAGACATTGCCACCTCATGGCTCTTGTTAAATTACATTTACCAAATTCTTAATTTCATTTGCAATGAGGATTTATTGGTAGTTCATACTGTAGTTGAAAATTGACACCTACATTTGTGGATCTTTTCATTTATTTTTAACTACCATTTTCACCAAGAGGTGCAAAAAAAAACCCAGAGGGTAAAAATATCATGTCTTTTAGCAAGCCAACCTTTGTTTTTTAACTTGCAAAAGTGCATATTAATAGTGAGTTTTGAAATTTTAGGTTAAGACATTTATAATTGAGTTTTTTGGGGTTTCGATTTTGGATTATAAAGTGTGCAAGAAATAATTGATGTGATGCACTTTGAATATTTCCAAATAGGAATACTTCCAGCTGCACAATGTGTCTGTTTTAGAAGTACCAATGTGTAAGTACAATAGATCCCATGTCGTTATGACACATGAGCCCAAATTTTACATACGAAAATTACTTGGTAAGACTCTTAGTAAAACTTAAAGGGTTTTATTACGATTTTATTTGATTATTGGGATACTTTAACTTACCCAATTTCCAAAAATTGATGTTTGATTTATTTGTTTTGAATGCACAACGATAAATTTTTGTTTGGATTGTTTTAACATCTCGCAACCCGCAAATCTGCAACTTGTGGAGTGCGACAAACCTCTCATTTGATATTTCATTTTCAAACCCGCATCCTGCAAATGCAGGGTGCAGGAGAGTTTGTATATGTGCTAATTTTAATCAACCCGAATATCACATCCCACAATGTGCGGAATGCGGGTTGCGGAGTTCCTATTATTTTCGTTTGGTTTGTGCCTGGCCGCACCCCACATTCCGCAAAATGTGGAATTGCGGGTTGCAGAGCTAATTGAATCAAGTTTGTACTATTTTGCGTTCCCATATCCTACAAGTTGCGGAATGCGGGTTGCAGAATAATTAATAAACTTGCAAAGTTTGTTTTGATCTCACATCTCACAAAGCTGATCCTGATGTATTTTGTCTTCGCGGTAAATTGCAAGATGTCGCAACCCGCAACTCGAGAAATGCGGGATGCGGGTTTCGGGAAATATTAGAGGAATGAGACACAATAATTACAAAATCGATCTCGCATCCCGCAGGCCGCAAAAATCACAGCTCAGAAACAAAAATCACAACACATTACTACATTACGGGATGCAGGATCTGGGTTGATTAAAATTAACACATATAAAAACTATCCTGCATCTCGCAAATGAAAAGGTTTGCCACGCTCCACAAGTTGCAGATTTGTGCGTTGCGGGATCACTTTTGTAATTATTGTGTCTCATTCCTCTAATATTTCCTGAAACCCGCATCCCGCATTTATCGAGTTGCGGGTTGTGGCATCTTGCAATTTACCACGAAGACAAAATACATTAGGATCAACTTTGTGGGATGCAATAGCAAAACAAACTTTGCAAGTTTATTAATTGTTCTGCAACCCGCATTCCACAACTTGCGGGTTGCGGGATGTAGGAACACAAAATAGTACAAACTTGATTCAATTAGCTCCGCAACCCGCAATTCCGCATTTTGCGGGATGTGGGGTGTGGGCAGACACAAACCAAACGAAAATAATAGGAACTCCGCAACCCGCATTCTGCACATTGCAAGATGCGGGATTCGGGTTAATTAAAATTAACAATATACAAACTCTCCCACACCCTGCATTTGAGGGATGCGGGTTTAAAAATGAAATATCAAATGCAAGGTTTGTCGCACTCTGCAAGTTGTGGATTTGCGGGTTGCAGGATGTTAAAACAATCCAAACAAAAATTCATCATTCTGCATTTAAAACAAAGAAATAAAACATAAACGATGTTGCAGTTGAAGCTGCAAATAAATTTATTGACACACATGTGACAGCTTGGAATCCTCGTAATTCCCAGTTGTCCACATCTGGCTCACACCATTCTACTACAAAATAGCAATGCAGTGTTGCATCACCATCGATATTTGCATCAAACTACTCAGCTGACTCTGAAGAACTTGTCAATTTCGTTCAAGGGCACACCAAATTTTCAGAGTCAATTTTTGGCTATGTGCATGAGTCCGCAACCTGCAATGCAGATCGTGGGATCTTGAAGTTTATAATTTGTCAAATTTTCATCCTGCAATCCGCCATTTGCGGCATGCGGGTTGCAGAATGTCCCAATCGTGCACACAAAATATTTTCACATCCCACATTTTGCGGGATGCGGGATGACAAAATTATTGAAATTTGTTTTAGCGTGTTCCCGCAACAAAAATCACAAAATAAAAATGGGATAGTTAATAAAATTTACAAAGGCGCTGTCATTTATATCCATTCTCTTTTTTCACCTATGAGAGAGGTTGTCATTTATTTCCATTTTCTTGTTTCTTCCATGAGGAAGGGTCTACTTTCTTGCCTCTACTGTATTTTTGAATTTTGTGTTGTTTAAATTATTGTTCTGATTTAGCATTTTAATCTTTATGTTGTGTGTCACCTCATTTCTTGTTGAATTTCAATTCCTTTTACAACTGAGACAAATAGTGCCTAGACAATTAAGTAATACACTGAGACACAAACTCGAGGCATCAATTTATCCATTTGCACAAAGCAGCAGGCTTCTAGAGGTGTTTGAAACATAAAACCTATCATTCAATTTACCATTTACCATTTAGTTTCCACAATCCGCAAAGGTAAATTGATAATCAATTTATCAATTTACCATTCTGCTTTCCGCATTCTGAAAGGTAATTAGAAAGGTAAATTGATAAATTGATTATCAATTACCTTTCCACTTTTAGTAGGATATACTGAGAGACTCCTATACTGAACATGTTAAGTTGTTCAAATGTTAGATAAGTTGCGGTTTTTTAGTAGTTCAAGAATTGTATTTCAATATGATTTTTATGGAGAAAAAATTTGAAATGCTCGCATTGGATAACTGATTGTTGAATTTCAGAATTTGTGAATCAACTATCACATCAAAACACATCAAAACTCAAAAACGAATGTTGGCTTATGCAACAACAAAAAAAATTGAACACAAACCTACCATACCCTAATGTCCAAAATAGCAAATGAAAGTCCAACAGCCATAAAATACATTTTAAAGGTGGATATTATACACATGTTTGTTGAACACTTAATTCTTAAAAACGAGCATTTTTTAAAATTTTAAGTAAATTCAGGATGCGTATTACAACATTATGAAGGTACATAAGCAATATAAGTCACAACCCTTTTTTTATAGTTTTACGACATATAGAGAAATACTATGTGTTCAAATACAAACATGTCAATGTTCCTTTTTCAATTTTCGACAATTCCGTACTAGGAAATCTATGTCGTATGTTCTACAATAAGGAACATACTAACATCCAATATCAAACTTTGCAACATAAGCAGAACTGGAATCTGAAAACTGGGAAATCGAAAATCTGTTAAATAGGAGAAAGGTCATCTTATTTTTATGAACGGACACTCAATTTATACAAAATGATAATGTTGAACCAACTAAAACATGGAAACATTTCGATAGGTTTCCGTAGGTAAATTTTCAAGTCTGAAGAATGCTTTAGCAGTGTAAAAGACTTGATGCGGAAAAGACCCGGAATGGAAAGATGCTTAGTTGGGGTATTTTGGTGTAGAGAAATCTCCATATGCGAGAAAGAGCAAAGCATTTGATATCCTGTTTAAAAATATATCGCATAGTAGCATATTAGGAAACCCTCAAGAATAAATTTGTTGCAATTTCATTATTCATCATGATGGAAAACAATTGAGAAGAAGGGTAAACAAATAATGATACCCTTTATCTAAGTTGGAGCGAAATAGAATGAAATTTTTCCCATGTCTCTCCAGAAACTATAGGCCTTTCGTTACAAGTAGCAGTGCAAAATAATCTTCCCATCTCTTCCCATTCTGGGCTTTGATATCATCATGCTGTGAGTTTTTTCTTTGGCAGCCATGAGTGCGGAACTATTGATGCTGACAAGTGCAGTTTTTGTGCAAATAGAAAATCATAAATGAGGTCCAAATGATTTTTTCCTCAATAGGAGGGTCTATTTATTCACTGAATCTTACAAATGTAATCATGAGTTCAGGAATTTCCTGATATAGTATATATCTATAACTTGGTATTAACGTGATTTGTGTATAATTCCGTTATCTCCTGCATCACACAAAAGATCACATAAACGGTAATATGAAAGCTCGGAATGGGAGCAGAATCCAAGATGTTAAATATATTGGATTTGAAAGATTTGGTCTTTGAAGCGAGTGATACTGACAATGATTTAATGATCAAGCAAGTTAGCTCACATATATTACGTCATCATATTAATCGCAAAAGTGATTGTTACCCTCATCCTTTGGAATTTTGCTCAATGATCTTAGACAAAACTGTTTTATACACAATTACTATGTTGAAGAAGCTTAAAAAGAACAAAATGCGTCAATAATCATTATTTTTATAATACAAAAAAGGTAGAAAACACCAAATTGTAATGGTACAAAGTGATGTGTTGGAAATTTATCTGCGCTACAATTCTCACCCATTTCCATACGTTTTGCTAGCTAAATTTCCAAACATTTTCCTAGCTAAAGTGCATATGTTTTTGCACTTCATTTGTTCTTTAGCCCCTTCTTCGAAAGTAGAACTCCCAAGTTATCTTCTCATCTCTTCCAATTCCGACCTTTGGTATCACCATGTTGGCAATTTTTTCTTTGGCATCCATGAGAGGGGAAGTAATGACGCTCAAGAGCCCAATTTTTGTCCATATAAAAAACCATAAATGAGGTCCAAATGATATTTGCCTCAGTAGGAGGCTCTATTTATTCACTAAATATTACAAATGCTATCATGAGTTCGGGATTTTCATGATGTAGTATATGTCTATAACTTGGGATTAATTTGATCTGTATATAATTCCATTATCTCTTGGAGACCGCGAAAGGTCACTTAAACGGTGATATGAAAGCCCCCAAGGGGAGGAGAATTTAAGATGTGAAATATGTTGCAGTTGAAAGATTTGGTCTTTGGAGCGAGTGATATTGACGATGATTTAATGATTAACCAAGATATTTCATATATAATGATTAAGCAACAAGGATATCTTTATACCATTATAAGAAGGCATCGATAAAGTGACAAATGTCAAGTTTACACACTATGGGATAACTTAAAGCTGACAACAGGTGAGGGTCTGTGAATCCGATGGATTTGCATAATGGATTGAATGTACCCACAATCGGGCGATCCAGATGAAGGAAGGTTCTAGATCGAGGGTCTGTGTTGATTCCGTTGAATTAAATTCTGCATATAAAGATAAGAAGTTGATCCACGGTGAATATAACTAGAGAAGCAAATTAAATATATGTGGTTCAAGATCGGCTGATGAACCAAATATCTCACCGTGGACGAAATGTCCCAATGAACATGGTACAGAAAGGACATTCTCACGTATGATATGTTTTTTCTGACCAGTAATTGAGTCCCCATACACCATTCACAACATTCTATGGGTCAAGATTATGTTCCTAGCATCATCTGCTGTCCCAATTCCAAGGATCCATCATGAAATTTAGATATTTGAAATAGTAAATCTTGCCTCTACATGAAACAAAGAAACGCAGCCAGCCGAATTTGTTCTTATCCCACCTGCAGCATTTGTAAAAGGGAAAGGAAGGTCAAGTCCAAATGCCTTGACCCACCTAGGAAACAACGCAGGAGAACACCTAAGGATTATTCAAATTTTTACTGCTCCCTTGTTGTAACCATTGATCATTTTGTGGATAACTTGCTTGGAGTATCCCATGACGATTATTTGAGTGATCTTAAGTTGCTTAGCCAGCTCCAAACCAAATAAGAGCGTGAGCCATTCAGCTTCATTATTGTTTTTTCAACCAAGACCCAGGAATAAGACGACACTATATTTCCTCCGGGATCAAAGATGATCCCACCCGCACCTGCCTCCCTAGAATATTCACTGATATTTACCAATGTAGATCTATTCATATAAATTTAGCTTTGCCCACAATAAAACAAATGATTTAGTGGTGTAAACCAATCTTGACAATGTGCTTTTTTTAATAAGCACATATAATTATCTTGAGTGTGAGGGTAATAAGATGCTTTAATATAGGGTGATATTATCACATAAAATGAACAAACCATGTTTACATGGGTGTCTCTTATTCCTACAACTTACCTGTGATGAATTCACTTCGCAAACCATTTAATAACATTAAAACAACAAAAGTTGCCCACAAGATGTGAATTTTCTGGTTAGGGAGGGGCAAAACCATATGCTATAGTTTTCCAATATATTCTCATTTTTTTGTTTTGTTACCTATTCCATTGTTTCCTAAATAGAGTTTCCAGCAAGGATCACCTTTTTTTTCATCGAAAAATCTTTCCCGATGACAAAGATATGTTCGTTTTGGTCCAACAATTTTCTCGGTGCCACGATGACTGCACCAATTGTTAGATTGGAAATGTTATGTGCATGGATATGATCCTAATTGTAGATATGAGTTTTAATAATGTAATATGATTGTAATATTGTTGATGGCTAGAGGGAGGCATCCATACAATCTGAAATATATTAGCAAAAAATGGTTGTAGGGGACAACCATTATGAGTTGATTTTGTGGGTTGTGATTGCTACCAATTCCTTTTGTTTTGCTTTGGTTGTGGTATGGTTGTAGGTTACATCATGTGCATGTGTCTTGATGTGTGATTTTATTATTGTTCAACCTCACCACATTCACACACATAACAACACCATAAATTAACTTAGTTTGCGGAAAAACTAATAACAATAATACTCAACTATTTAACAATTGTGGTTTCAAAATGAATACAACTTATAATGCATGGATGGGTTTTAGGACCTTACTCTCAGTAAGGATTATGAATAGTCTTCCTTAATTACATTTTTTTATGAATATGACCTTTGGTATTTAACTTAATTAACTGTCGTAATTATCTTAATTAAGTAATAAATATCGCAACTTTAATAAATAATCCAACTCTAGAATCAAGAGTTTGATTATTTGAAGTCTTGGATAACTATATTTTGTCTCGATATTTGTGCTTAAAATTAACTTAGTATCAACATTAGCACCCTTAACCTTAGTTATGGGTCAGGGACATTACAAGTGGTATAAGAGTTGAAGGTTTCAACACTGCGGTTATTGGGCCTTTTGTGAAGTTACAAGTCACTATGTAAACATGCATTTGAATTAGATAACTTGCATGCATGCACCTTAATATAGTTTCACAGATGATTTAGTTAATTAAGATATTATCTTGGGATGACTATGGCCTTGATGTCCAACCGATAAAGAGAAATATTGGATGGATTTATATCCCCCTTGTCCAGTTAGGCAGATTGTAACTCAGAGAAGCTGGCTAATTAGTTTCAACGTTAGCTACCTTTGCTTCTCCTATGTTTACCTTATATACATTTGCCTTTATCATTGATGCTTCCTCTTCAAATGTTGTCGGTATTGGTTTTGTTAAATAGTTGGATTTGGAACTAGTTTTCAATACACAAGGGCCATTGAATCTACTTGTACTAGGCATGCTTCGTTCGGATATTTATCTGTATCTTATGCCTTTCTACATGTTTATGGAAGATGTTGGTAGTAGATATGTCATGTCAATGGGATTTTTGTCGTACAAATCCCTACATAGTATTTATCATCATATGTGATCCAAACTGTATATATATAATTTGCCATTTATTTTGGTACATTTTATGATAGAAAAGAAAACAATGGTCTTATCAAAATATATTTTAGTTATTTGAGGTCTTAAAACCCCAAACCATGTTTTATGCATTAAATACACGTTTTTGGGATGATTATGAATCTGGGATCTAGAATAGTGTTACATCATTAGGTGTTCTTTCTCTGGAGTCATTTTGAAAATCATTGTTCCTCTTCTTCGTCACTCGGACCACTCCACGTTTGCCACGTGTTCACATCAACATGGTCTTCGCTGCAATAATCCCTTCCTCGAGAAGAGAAGCATTGGACATGGGCAGACCCATGAGATATGCTATCATGGTTTGGTAATTCAAGAGAGACTCCAGCCTCCCCTGAGAAATCTCTATCTGGTAAGGAGTGTATTGTTTATACCACCCGACATTCTCCATTATATTGCAAATGATAACAATAGGAACATAGGTGTTTTAGTGCTCCATACCTATGAAGGACTTGAAGACTATGCTCTTTTCCCAATTGTACCACATAGGGCTATCATTTGTTTCTTCTCTATCAGTACCTCCTCAAATTTGGAGAAATTCATGGGTCCAGTTTGGATGGCCTCAGGCATGGTCGCGTTGATGAGTGCACCTAGGCTAGGGAAACCACAAAAATATACCATGAAGACTTGTTCATGCGATGTTGAGGCATTGTTCCCCATGGAGAACAAATAACTAGGCTTCAGGGTGTTAGGAACCCATGTCAATCCTTCTCTTTACCGTGTTAGTATATTGTTGTTGGACGCATATGCTTTGTAAGTCGTCCCATAGTAATTGTTGATCCATAGTTTATATTGGCCCATGGTTTTGACCCATAGTATTGGCGCCTATTTTTAGTATATAAGTGTGTGTTGAGGCCAAGGAAGTCACCGTGAAGTTATTTTGTATTGAGCTTGCTCAAATGAGGTTGCCCCCTCGAAGTGGCCTGCGATTAATATAAAAGTGATTTTGAGTTCTGCTGCTATATCGTGTATTTTGATTACTTGTTTGCTGCAGGGTCCTCACATCTGGTATTAGAGCGCTTTCTTGGGCTCGTTGGGTGAAGTTTCTGCCCAAATTTTTTTTTCGCTTCTGTTGCAGGTTCGGATCTGGGAATAATCCCCATCCGCTTAACTATGGGAAGTACTTGGGCATAAGCCCTAAAACTCATTGTGAGGAGTACCACAGGAACCCCAAAGTAGCTGGCCCATTGAGAGGACCTGCTAGCGAAAAGGACAACGACCCCTACCTGATTGACTAGTTCCCACCCGTGAGGTAAACCAAGAGCTGTCGTTTGTGGCCAAGCGGTTATCAGTTTTACCTTAGCCATGGAGTGAGGGGTACTGCCCCAATACGCAAGTCGTCAGACAGCATTGGTGGCCAAGTGAATCCCTTGAACCGATAGGAAGCTGCACATACCTGGGGTCCATATCTATTTTCATTTGCACAATCACAGATTTCCTCTGTCTAGAACTGTTGCCGGTTAGTTCCGCACAGTTGCAGATCCATTTGTTGCCGATCACTTCCGCGCCATTGCAGATCCCTTCCTGCAAAAAAAAAATTGTATTAAATTTTGTTTTTCGGCCATATCTCCTTGGTTTCAACTCTGTTTTCCCTGAAACTTCACTGACACCTCTGCAATTCCATTCTGCATATTTCATTCTTGAAGATCCTATCCCAAATTCCACTTCCCAAAACCTGAAATCCCACATTTGTCTATTTTTAGGGTTTGCGATAACTCCTTCGATTTTCACCCAAACGTCTTCAAATTTTGCCACCATATTCCTTTCCTCATTCTGCTTCCTTGTCCCTCTCTACCAAATTTTCTCATTCTTTCACCCCGCTCCTAAAATCCCCATTTTTTGCTTCCCTGTCCTTTCGACAGTGTCCAAAACTTACTCAA
>LPNX010753507.1:14432-85801 GCA_001517045.1 Pseudotsuga menziesii
ATTACCACAAGTTTGTCAAGGATTATGGGAAGATTGCAGCTCCATTAACTGCTCTATTGAAAAAGGATGCTTTTACATGGACACATGTTACTGAGTGTGCATTTGACAAGCTGAAACAAGCTATGTGTACTACACCTGTTCTAGCTATGCCTGATTTTTCCAAGCCCTTCACTATTGAGAGTGATGCTTGCGGCAATGGACTTGGTGCTGTTCTCCTTCAAGATGAACACCCCATTGCGTTCACCAGCAAAGCCCTTTCCGGTAAGAATTTAGCTGCCTCTACATATGAGAAGGAAATGATGGCTATTTTGCATGCAGTACAAAAGTGGCGACCCTACCTCTTAGGGAATCATTTCTGCATCAAGACTAATCACCAGAGTCTGAAATATTTCCTAGAACAGCGTGTATCCTCCCCAGCACAATAGAAATGGGTTAGCAAACTCATGGGTTATGACTATGAGATCACTTATAAGAAGGGTAAGGACAATATTGTGGCGGATGCCCTTTCTTGCACATTTGATGGCCAAGGTTCTCTTTCTGCTATTTCTATGTCTGTTCCAAATTGGTTGCAATCGGTTCAATAGGGTTATGTCAATGACTCTTCATTATCTCACATCATCCAACGCTTGAACAACAACCCTTCTGTTGTCCCACATTACTCTTGGGATGGTGCTTCACTGAGATACAAGGGTCGTCTGGTGCCTCCCCAGAACACAGCTCTTCAACAAGCTATCTTCTATGAACTCCATGCTTCTCCATCAGCTGGGCACTCTGGTTTTCTCAAAACGTATGAACGGGCACGGCGCAACTTCTTTTGGCAGGGCATGAAAAGGACAATTCAACAGATGGTGGTTGAATGTGATACCTGCCAGCGCAATAAGGGTGAAACAACACCCCTTCCGAGATTGCTCGAGCCCTTGCCTATACCTACCCGGATATGGACAAATATTTCTATAGATTTCATTGAAGGGCTCCCTAAATCTGGAGGGAAGACTGTGATTTTGGTTGTGGTTGATTGCCTCTCCAAATATAGTCATTTTTGTGCTCTCAGCAAATCCCTATACAGCCTCTTTCGTTGCTCAAATTTTCCTGGACCAGATCTTTTGTCTTCATGGAATGCCTTCTTCCATTGTCTCAGATCGTGATGCGAATTTCACTAGTCATTTTTGGACAGAACTCTTTCACCACACTGGCACCAAACTAAAGATGAGTTCAGGTTATCACCCCCAAACGGATGGTCAGACTGAAATTATCAATAAATGCTTGGAAACTTATATTCGTTGCTTCTCCTCTGAGCAACAACATCAGTGGGCAAAGTGGCTCCCTCTCGCTGAATGGTGGTACAATACCTCTTACCACACTGCCTCTAAAATGACTCCATATGAAGCAATTTATGGTCAGGCACCACCATTTCTTCTTCCTTACACCCCCGGTAGTTCTCCAGTTCAAGCAGTTGACGCAGTCCTTCAAAACTGCGATGAGGTTCTTTGCATTTTGCACGAAAACCTTCACATGGCAAGAAATCGCATGAAGCAACAAGCTGATCAGCACCGTTCTGAGCACACTTTTGAAGCCAGTGATATGGTTTTTCTTTGTCTCCAGCCTTACAAACAATCCTCACTAAAACTCAAAGGGCGTCATAAGCTCGCTCCAAAGTTCTATGGGCCATATAGGATTCTTCAGAAGATTGGGTCTGTTGCTTATAAATTGGAACTTCCGCCTTCTTCCCGCATTCATCCAGTATTTCATGTCTCTTGTCTGAAGAAAGTTCTTGGCACCAACACCAAAGGCCAAACTATTTTACCAGAACTGGATAATGAAGGATCCATCTTTTTGGAGCCGGAGGCTGTCCTTAATAAGCGTACTCGTCAGCTTCGCTCTCGCTCTATCACAGAGGTCTTAATTCAATGGCATGAAATGCAGCTCGAGGATGCTACGTGGGAACCACTCCTTCAGATTCAGCGACAATTTCCACATCTAAAGCTTTGAGGACAAAGCTTTTTCTAAGGGGGAGGGGATGTTAGGAACCCATGTCAATCCTTCTCTTTACCGTGTTAGTATATTGTTGTTGGACGCATATGCTTTGTAAGTCGTCCCATAGTAATTGTTGATCCATAGTTTGTGTTATTATTGTTGGGCGCATATAATTGTTGTAAGCCGCCTGTAGTATTTGTTGATCCATATTTTATATTGGCCCATGGTTTTGACCCATAATATTGGCGCCTATTTTTAGTATATAAGTGTGTGTTGAGGCCAAGGAAGTCACCGTGAAGTTATTTTGTATTGAGCTTGCTCAAAGGAGGTTGCCCCCTTGAAGTGGCCTACGATTAATATAAAAGTGATTTTGAGTTCTGTTGCTATATCGTGTATTTTGATTACTTGTTTGCTGCAGGGTCCTCACACAGGGCCTCTACGGAGATCGATCTCGCTCTCTATCGAATATCTGAGAAAGCTTCCAGAACTAGCAACACCGTGTGACGGAGAAAATACATGGGAGCTCGCATGCTAGTGGTGGCATTGGGCATTGGAGGAACACGATGGTGGGATTTTGAGTGGAAAAGGATCTGCTTGTCCAGAGTGCCACAAACAATACGTCGTGCTCGCTCCATAGTAGAGCTTCTCTCGCAGCAAGAGCCTCACAACCTACTTTCCACCTCAAGCCTCTTATTCAGAAATATAATAATTTTCTGCCACCTCAAGCCTCTTTTGGTTTTGTATGTACACCAAAAATTGAATACTGCGTTCATAAATGGAGGACCCTACATACTCTTCCTAAATAGATGTTTAACATAATCTTTCGCTTGTTAATGAGGACAAGATCTCGGTATTTATTAACTGGACAAGATTTAATAGGTATTTATTTAAACTAAAAGATATCAACATTTATTACCTGAGAAAAAGTACATAACACATAAAAATTATAAAAAAAGTCCAATTGTCCACAAAACATTTTTCAGTCGAAGAATCACACTATTTTCTTTATCGTTACGAGTACTAAACATTTTATTAAGAGTCGCATCAAATGTTTCATCTAATTTTCAAGTGAATACAAAGGCTTATCAAATTTCGATATCCAACCCTTCCAATCCTTTCCTTATTGGGACACCTATTTTAAAATCCTCAGAGATTACAACTTCCTTTGAATTTATCAATTTCTTTTCCTGTGGAGTGGTTTCCATTTCTTTGAAATATTTATATGTTATGTCATTGTTACTTCACATAGAAACTATGATCACTAGAAATTCTTACTGCTTTTCAGTGAAACTTGCACATAGATTGGATGCATGGTAATTATATGTAGTTCTCAACTTTTATACACTAATTCTGTTATTCTACAATCTGAGTTATACATTATATTGATATAGTATGTCGGATTACTTATTTTTTTCCTGGGTTCACTCAACAAATTATTGTTTGCACAGATAAATATGATGTCAAAGAAAATATGAGTACTCAAAACCATTTATTCAATTTTTACATTCTACGGATCCAATTGTACAAGGAGTATAATTTGGAACATAGTGCTCTACTTGGTTAACTTTAAAGTGCACGGTGTTTCCTTTGCATCATATCACTAAAGTCTATAAGGCTTCATTGGTTGGTAAGATTATTGAAGGATTCACTGGTTGTTAATATTTTTATATATTTAGATAATTCTATATCAACAAATGTCCCTTTCGAATCCCTAGGTTGGATGGACTACTCTACACGGACAAATTTCAACATAACTGAAAAATAACTTATATAAACCAAAGATGCTTCTTATAATTGTTGCTCACCTACAATCAAGATACATTTGGCTCTATGGAGGCAACCTTCTTTACACCTTTAACAAGGCTTTGTTCAAGCCTCACTCATATGACATGGATGCCCTCTCCCATCACTAATATTCCAAAGTTTTCATCGTTACAAATTCTACCTCTCTTCACAGTTTACAAATAAGCGGTGTCTTCCATTACCCCTTCTAACAACTCTCTAGATGATACACAATGGAACAACATAGTCGTTGAATAAAATAAAAATATATTTATTATTCTAACACTACCAAAGAGAAAAATATTATCATCGATATACTAATAATACCTAAGTTAGGAAATTGGCCACCATCTTAGTCTTAGTGTTAAGAAATATCATAGTTTTGGAAACTATGGGTGGTTGAGTTATTTAATCAAGCACTCGAATATCAACTATTTCCTTTGTCTACTAATTCAGTTGCTCTCATGTCACCTCCTCTGTGTGCATTGTTAAAGCTCAATGATTTGACACTCATCTCAAAAAAATCTTAGATCTGACAATTCACAAAGTTGAGTTGCTAACATTTGATTCCTCACACCCATCTCATCTCAAGTTGGCACAAGTCTTGTTCATTAATGGTCACCCTTTCATTAGAGACTTCATGACCATTTGAACTATGTCGCAACATTACAAACATATTTGTGCTAAGTGACGCATGAATAATGTGTTTTTGCCAAGAGTATACTCATGGTTACACAAAACTGCCATAACATTTTAAATATCATGTTTAATCATTGGTATCCCTCTCCTCAATATTTCAATCACTGTTCTCTCTCCCATGGATAGCGTGGTCCAGTTAGGGGGAGTTACTAACTATATATGCTCCTTTGTTTCATTATAAAGTCTCTCCTAGGTCAAACTTCATTGAATCATTTTAGCCTTGCCAAAGCTTTGTAATATTATCCTAAATAAATCCAGATCGAATCTTGTGAAAATAAGGGTTTTCTAAATAAATCCAGATTGAATCTTGTGAAAAGAAACATTTTCTACATAGCATACCTCTGTACCAGAGGAAGCAACTTGAAAATATTATTGCGAAAAACATGGTTGTGCATCATATCGATTATGTATTCAGAGCGTTTATATATCATTTTTACCAAAAATAACCAACTCACACAAAGAAATGTTCGAGACATTGGCAATTCATTGAAATCCTCAATTCTGTTCAATCCATGTGAAATCACATGAAGGAATTAGACCCTAGCTTGTGAGATATGGTCCCATCCATCGAGATTCAATATTATTGTGCTTAGGGACTTTTTATGGGCCTTATAACAGGTAATAACGATTTGTCCAAATTCAAACTCCCTCGAGGATCCTTTTTTGTGAGAAGTCCTTGTAATTCTTCCCTGGTCCTTCAATAGAGTTTCCAAGGCCTTTATTCGTTCTTCCTCCAGTGCTACCGATTGCTAATCTATTATTCAACCCTAAAAGTTACTCCTCTCTCAAGGCAGTAGTTTCCAATGTAATGTTTATACTTTCCAAATGCATGAGAAATACAACTTTACCATAAACTTGTGCACACAAGGAAGTCTATGTACTTGTCTTGTGTGAGTATACATCAACTTGTCCTATCAATCCCTTTCATTTTCAACAATGGTCTTCTTTCACTAGATTCTTGTTTGTCGATCCCTTTGATTTTTAGCAATGGCTTCTTTCACCAGATTCTACTTGGTGGATTCAGTAAGGTCATTACCTCGAGAATAGTTATCTGAAAACTACCCTATCGTACTATTATTGACACGAACATTAAACCATTCTTTGTAATCAACTTGGTAGGAAGACCAAATATCTATAGGATGTTTGCTTCAAGGAAGTTCAAAATACCACATAATGTCTAAATTCCTATCAAAGTACTTATGAATCAGGAAAAACATATTAACATATTGATTTTACACACATATACAAGATAAATTGATAAATAAACAATGCAGTGCTTAAATGTTGAGACATATTAATTTACACTTTTAAATAATAAAGAACAACTAATCCACTTATTTATGTGGATTAAGTTTCACCTGCTTTCAAATATGAGCCTGTCGTTTTATAAATAATAAGTCAAAAATCTATACTTAGATAAAGTGGTTTGTGAAGAAGATAAAATCTCCTCACATCCAAGTACGAATTACATAGAAGAACCCACACATCAAACTGTTGAGTATTCAATTCTCTGCTTAGACATGGTCATCTTTATCTGGAGAGCCTTATGGAAAAAATAAGTTTTGTCCATATTCCAATGGCTCATACTGCTCAGATCATATATAGTATTTCTTGTATCATCCATGAACATATGAATATTTACCTACAAGTTGAATCAATCACTTGAAAATCATTCAAATCATAGACTAAACTATACGTTGACATCCTAAGTTCGACAGACTGGGGGACATAAGTACGTCAACCTCAATTTCTGGAGTTATTAGTAGTCAGCAAAATGAAAAGAGAAGCGACAATGGTTATACTTATTTCTCTTTGCATTTCTATATCTTCTTACCTGACATCTTCACTCAACGCTATTCATCCATAAAAATATTATCCTTGTTCTAAATCATTTGTGGTTAAATTGTCTAAAATGATAATGATAATGACTTGAAGGAGCGATATTGGAAATTGGAGCTAGAATTATTTCAAGATACTAACATAGGGATGGAAGTTAGAAGCCAATTATGATGTTGCAAAACTTCAATTTGTTTGAAGATATTAGGATGAGCCTAAAATCTAATTGTGAAAAGCTAGAATTGTTTTTCATGGAAGAAGTTGATGATGTTACAAAACTATAATTGTTCATGAAAAAAGTTGGCATAGAGGAGGAAGGCCAACATATGACCACAACACAATTTTATCATGTGTCAATGTTAAAGGTTAAGGTAATTTTTTGGAACTAGCATGACCCATCTTAAACTCAATTATCTTTCAATTAAAAAACACATATAATTTTTTTTTCCATAAATCTATAAAGTGGAGTTGGTGAATTACATGGCCAATTAAAATCACACATTCAAAACATACTAGTGTTAAATTGATATACATTTTTTCATAAATCTATTAAGTGGAGTTGGTGCTTTACACTACCAGTCAAAACTACGCATTCAAAATATAAAGGATGAATGGATATGTAGATCTAGAAACTACTCATTAGAACTAGGAAGAACTTTAATGTTTGGCACTAGGTGCCAAGAGTACATTAAATTTGGAATCCTAAGACATTCTTAAAAGCATGTTAACATTATGTTGAACCCTCAAGAACTTTGTTAGCATTGTTTTTCCTCGCCACATAGGAGGATAGAGATTTCATACTCTTAAAAGGGTTGGAATATTGCACGAAATTTTTTCATCATGAGTCGAATTTCTGGTCAAATATGGTTACAAATCAAGATAAACCACCACAAAATACCCTTGAAGTGTGTAAAAAAAATTAAAATGGTTTTAACCATTAACTTTGATGGGTGAGTTGGATTTCAAATTCCAATAGACCATCACTTAACCATCCTAGCAACATTACATAAAGGTTTTGGGAATTAGTTAAGCTTGGAATCTTCACCATCATTAGAATGAGAGTTGCCATAACTGGGTAAAGTTGATATGTTCATATTTACTTACATTTAACATAGATTTTGTAGAAATCATAAATTCTACTATTTCTTTTAATTAGAACTTATTTATAATAGCATTTAAATTTTTAAGAACCAAATTTAAATCATGGATTGATTTTCCATTAAAAAAAGATTTAGTTTCCATTTTTTTCTAAGATGATTGACCTAGATTCCACATGATAAAAAAATTTTGGCATAAACATCAAATTATATATAAAAAAAATTATAATTTGAATATTTTTAAAAAATATGGCACACATTTTATGGTTGGAAATTAAAGAATTAGTAAAAAGTTGACCCTTCATTTCCATTCCCTACAAATCTTGTAGTTGATTTCCTCAAGGTACAAGGTACAAGGCAAAGTCCACCAATTCAATTTTAGTTCTCCTTTCAAGTCTTTTTTATCCTTTAACAACAACCTATCAACGTATTATTGCACCTTCTTGGGGCAATTACTAGTTAAATATGAATGTAGTGCGTATTACTTTAGTTACAATCATCATTGATTATGGAATTTATATGAACTACAAAAATCAATATTATGATGATTTGCTCACTTTAACTAAAAACTATGATGTTTATTTATAATTTTGCACCAACTTAACTTTGCTCTTCTTGTGATTAAATCATATGGAATGGGATTGAATTGAGAACTATATTTTAATGTTAATTTGATCAATAATTCAATTATGATTTGGATACAACACCTATGCAAATTCTTGCGAGATGAAACTGAAACGAAGATTTATTTACCTATTTTTTTAAGGATTTTGAGAAGCATTGAAATGTCTCTTGCATCGTAATGATGGGTGAAAGGCTAAAATTGTAAGATGGATATCTCTCAATACACATGGTTAGATGAATTATCATATCGTCTTGTGAACTAGAACTATCATTTAACAAGTGCTATGTAGTAGCTAGTCCCTGCCACTTAGTTTAGGGATAGTTAAATTGCATTTCAACAAAATGAAAACAATGTAATTTAGATGGCCTAATTATATAGTCCGTGCTTATTTTAATAATATTATTCAATTACATTTCAATAAATAATGCCATTGCATTTCCAAATATTAAACACAATGTAATGAATAGATTATTAAAATAATGTATTAATTTAGGAATCTTCAAATTGCATTTCACTAATAATTAAGAACATTGTAAAAAGCCATAAATATGGTATTCCAATTTTAATTAGGGTTGAATTTGGGGTAACCAATTACATAATTAATTAACAAATATTTAAATTGATAAGATAAAAATAATGGAAAATGTACTTTCATAAATAACCAAAAGACCTATAATTGAAGTCCTATAAATAGAGTATTTTGGAAACTTTGTTATAGGAACTCTCTTATAAAGAGACTATTTTGGGCAATTTGTTTGATGAATTAAATGAAACAAACATACTTTTCTATTCCATATTTTCAACTAACATTTTACAAACATTCTTTTTCTTTTTGCAAAGGAGCATACCAATTAGAAAAATGTATCTTTTGAAGACTATAACAATGATGATTGCTACTTCCCAATATCAAAGTTGCCCATTG
This sequence comes from Pseudotsuga menziesii, assembly GCA_001517045.1. NCBI lineage: Eukaryota > Viridiplantae > Streptophyta > Pinopsida > Pinales > Pinaceae > Pseudotsuga > Pseudotsuga menziesii. The sequence goes on from LPNX010753507.1 coordinate 23,368, forward strand.
GAAATTTATGCCATCCATATCATTAGATACTAGTTAGGTACCTTGTCTTGTTAATGTGATTTACTTAGTTAAATATCCCTTACCAATATTTGTAAAAAACAATTATGAATTTAATACTCCTAAACCTATGGGATATTTTAGGAAATGCTTTATTTACCTTCATTTAGTGTTTTAGCCTTCAAAACATGCACATCATAATCTGGACTTTGATGAATGCATATTCAATTTGCAAAAACCTCTATGATTTACCGGCATGTACTCATCAGTCCCATAATGATGTGCAAAGTTGATCATGTAATTATTTGAATGCAAGTAGATTATTTTGGTTATAATAATACAATGTTATAAAAAGGTCGATCATAATTACTTGAATGTATGTAGATTATTTTGTTTTGGATATAATAAGATAATGTTATTAAAAAAAAAAAAAATTGGATTATTGAATAAAGTAACACAACCCATAATGATGTGCAAAGTTATCATAACACTTGAATGTATGCCCATTATTTAGTTATAACTTATAATAATATAGTGTTGTAAAAAAGAATTTGATAATTTGGATTATTAAATAAAATAACACATTATTGTAATTTACATAAATATGCTCTATATTTTATATTGACTTTTAATAAACACCCAATTATGGGCAATATACTAAGTTAAATAAAATTGAAATAAATATATTGACTTGTAGATGAAGGTTGTAATGTCTATTTCATTGTTAAATTAAATGAATACGAATCTAAATTTCACGATATACTATTTGTTTTATAGTTGTCTTCATTAATGAACCGGTGGATGCCTAAGTCAAATTAATTTAACACGTCCACATCACACAATTTGCAATGACACATATGCTCTCTAATATATTTGTTCACTGCTCACGTTCACTTGATATACTAGATTAGATCGTTCCTCATGATCATTTGATATACTACACTTTCTGATCGCAGGCGACAAGTAGGAACCATGTTACTCAAATTTAATAAGATTCCCCTAGATCTCATTGTATTAACCAAATACTGTCAAACTTTCCATACGCTGTCATAGAGGAATTCACTTGAAATGACCAAACTCTTTGCGGAATTTCCATATGGTTTCATAGAAGAATTGACTGTAAAATAAGCGATTTATAAATGTGAGATAGTACAGGTCCAGTATGGTGGTCACGACCTTATAAAAAGAAGGGATATCGGCCCTGTGCCACCACATTGTTTAAAGGTAATGCCACATGTTGTAGGTTTAGCCTATCTATACTAGATCTGAGCCATACATGTTTCTTTTCATTATTAGCAACGTTTTATTCGAGCGGCCTATGCCACATACTCGTTGTTGTCTCACCCTTCCAACCGGCTACTAACTATTATCATTGTTCTACGCTCAATACCCCAATCATAGTTGTGGTTGTATAAGGTGTTAGCATAGCCCAACCTTTGCTAACGCAGTGTCCTTGTCCTGTCTGCACCTAATGTCCCACTCCTTCCAAAATGCAAATATCTCACTATAAAAAAAATAATGTCCAAAAATGTGGAATGCATGCATAGAATAGCTCCCATGCTACCTGTCACGTGGCCTTTCAAAATTAATGGTGGGTGATTCTACACTTGACTCTGTATATGAGAGAGTGGCACAACAATGGAAGGAGTAGATGGCTTTGTTGTGTCTCACAACATTCTTCAATATGGAATTTATGGCATTTAGTCGAGCTGCTCGCAGGTGAAGGGATGAAACCTGACAACTTCACGTTCTCCACTGTCATAAGTTATTTATGTTGTCATAGATAGACAACCTTCCCCACAAAGGCTGCGGAATGGTTTGAGAGAATAAATGAATTAGATCAAGTTTTCATCCATGATCGATGGCCCGGAAGAGAAGGTAACATCTTAGAAGCTTTAAAATATGTTTATAAAAAGGATGTGGTTGTTCACCACAAACTGTCAATTTGATGTGAATAGAAGGGCTAGTTATCTAAACAAGAGGATCGATATAAATTATATCGACAATAGCCATCTCGAAGTTTCGTACTTGGGCACAAAGCTATGCATGGTGCCTTGTGAGTGTTCTATCAAAGCCGCAAGAACACAACTTTCTTGGACATGGCGCTTAGCACGACTCGTGCTTAGCTCACTAGCTACACGATCTCTACATTCAATGCGTTGCAGGAGTAGGCACATATACCCCTCACATACCCCTATATTGGTAGGTTAACGTTCCCGTGAAGATAAAGTTAGGGAAATTGAAATCGATGAATATTAATGTCTACCAAAAATTACTACTAAGAAGTCTGAGGTGAGCGTGAAGTCGTGAAGATTGCAAGATTGATCCATGGCAGGTTTTATTGCATGAATTGTGTATGTATTGAATTCATGGTTAGGGGGGACAAGGATAGGGTTACATGTTTTCTCATTTGATCATATTGATGGTAGATTGTAGCTAGATATTTTAATGTACTTTTTTTTTGTTCTTATACTCAATAGATTATTTTGTTCTTATACTCCATAGGTTGTATTCGACATAATTAGGAAAAGATCTACCACATTGGTGCAAAAACCCTAAGACAAAATTACCAAAACCCTCCCACTTCAACTTGAGTCCTAAAAGTACATTTTACAAATACAATTATTATCATAATATCCTTATTACAATTCTTATCATAATATGTTTATTATGATTGATTTGAATTATTCTTATTATAATTTCTTAATGTAATTTGATTGCAATTTACAATGTTAAAAATTCATATTTATTTCTAAATATTGATTAAACTATCTTTATTACAATTTATTTTTAAAATTTTGATTTTACAATATTAAGAATTGATATTCATTCTAAAATAATTATCAATTGCTTTTAAATAAAAATAAGTATAAAACACATTTCTTATTATAATTTGATTTTATAATGGAAAAAAATAAAATATTATCACTAAATATTAAATAAAAATACTAAAACACATTTTTTTAATGTAATTTGATTTTTTAATCTTTAATATTCACACATAATCATTAATAGATTTACAAAAACATATTTCTTATTAAATACTAGATTTTCAAAAACACATTTTTTATTATAATTGATTTTGCAATGTAAAAAAGTGATGTTTCCAATAAAAATAAGTATAAATAAATAAAATTAAGATCAAAACACGTCTATTTTTATGATAAAGTAATGATTACAATAAAATAATTATAAATAAATAAAATTAAGTCCAAAACACATCTATTTTTATTATAATTTAATTCTTTTATGTAAAAGGTTGATATTTACGATAGAATGATTATTATTAAATAGTAAATTAAAATAAATAGAAAACACATCTATTATTTGATTTGATGATTATTATTAAATATTAAATTAAAATAAATAGAAAACACATCTATTATTTGATTTGATGTTTCAATTTAATAATTTGAAGTTAATATTTACAATAAATTAATTTTGTTAAATAAAATAAACACATTTACAGACAGATTGAAGTTTTGACTATGTTCTCTGATCTAATAGACTTAACGATGAACCTTGGCAAAAACAAAGCATGGTTTTCATTTGTTTTTAAGTAGACTATAGGGTGACTTTGGCACGGATGGAAAATACATGCGTGTCGCTTCCATTAATTGCAATCATGATACCGTTTGTCAGTGAGTTCGTGTGCAGTAACACTTAAGAGTGACAGGGTGGCTCCTCATAGGCCCTGAGGAGGACCGTCCCTTAAAAAATATTGTCAAAAATGAGAAATAAAGTCAAGTTGGTATAGAACTGGTGTACTTGTGTTTATCTACATCTCAACAAATCTCTTTGTAGCTTTATTTGGGCGAATACGTAGAGAAACAAGGGCTTCCATTATATTACATACAACATCTATTGCACTCCCAAAGACTAATCTATTTGTATCTTTATTTGGATGAATATGTAGAGAAACAAGGGCTTCCATAATATTACTTACAACATCTATTGCACTTCCACTTCCAAAGACTAGGGATAATGGGAATTAATAGAAACCACGAGAAGACCATATCTATTGTACTCCTAAAGAATAATTTCTTTGCAACTTTATTTGGATGAATACAAAGAGAAACAAGGGCTTCCATAATATTACTTACAACATCTATTGGTACATTAAAGAATGATAATGATAGTTGCTATGTTGCATCTCCCAAGGACTATGTCATAACACTGATACACTAAAGAAATAGATAAATATTACAATACATGTAGCAGGTATATACATATTATAAGCATTCCTATTAGTTCCAAGGTTGTCTCACTATCATAATCATAACTAACTATAATTTCTTGCAATATTGTTAAGTATATAACCGATCTCCACTTTTTAATTGCTTCAACTATTGCTTCACAAATGAAGAATCAGTTCTATTAAAAATATAAGTAAGATTAATACTTACATATATATTTATTTTGTAATTGGATTCTTCATTAGTGTTGTGTCGAACGTAACAGTTGTTAGTTTCACACATTTGCAAAATGCAAACATATGCAATATGAATTAATTTTTTGTTATTTCTAAAACTTTTTAGATTGTAATATCACTAGCATAGATCCATCTTAAACTTAGATTTATCAAACACTAAGAGGGATCCAATTTCTTGAGGTGTATTTTTTTGTAATATTAAATCGATCCATTCAAAAAAATAGCCCAAGTGATGCAATAGGCTCGAGCATTGATACCAGTTCCATCAAAGAATGATCTTCCATATTTAATTTTGATGTTAATGCAAGCTTCTGTAACTTGCCATATATTTTGGAATAACTATTTGTGAAAATCAGAAATTTTGTATAAATATGTGTTGGACATACTATATGAATTGAAAAACAACAGGTTACCAATAAGTGTAGCAATTACATGGATGTTGACATTTTGATTATTGCTATCTCTATGTTATGCTATTTTAAATGACAAAGGTAGTGTTATTGATGTATAACAAAATAAACTTTTTTATTCAATTGCATTCTTCAATGTTATTGTCAAATGTTACATGTGAAATGGTAAATTGTTAATTAAATGTATGGATGATTCAATATTACAATTGTTGTTTGCATCTATGATATTTCAATTTCAAAAAAATAATGTAATATATATATATAATCCTAGTAATTATTATTCAAATAATCATATGCGGTGCTTTTGATAATTAATGTTGCTTTGGTGCCTCTACTCGAACACTAATAAAACTCACAAACACAATCACTAAAATTAATGTATTTGTCTGCAAGGTAAGTAACCATTGTTCGAAGAATCATATCCGGTGCGGTTGGTATTATGGTAGACACACAGATGCGTCTACCATAGTTAGGAGCACTAGTGTGGTTATGTTAATTAAACACACAATTGAAATTTAAAATAAAGATTTTTACTTACCAGATGGTGTAATCAGCGCATTTAGATTTGTTTTAAGCATCGATGTGTATAATTGGTTTGTACGCACCAGTGTGTATAATTGGTTACGCACCGATGCGATCATATGAAATGATCACATGGTAAAATCCAATTTTTTACAGTGCGCACGATGTGACTAATCACACCGGTGCGTTTATTGTGTTTAAAAGCACCGATGAGTATAATCGATACACAAGCAACTGTACAACGTTGAAATTATGAAAAATACATTACTTGGTCTTTATATTTGAATGCACCGGTACTGATACTGTACACTTTACAACAACGATGCTTTGTGTTAGAAAATGCACCGGTGCACTTTGTTAAAAAAAAACACACCGATAAAAAAACTTTCGCTAAAACATTCGACCACCGAGTTTTTCCTGTTATAACTTTTATCCGTTGTGACCTCCGTTAAAACATATGATACTATTGGAGAAGGTTACAATGGAGGTTTTTTAAATTTATTTTTTCAATCTTATAACACTAAAATCCTCCTCTATGACCTCCGCTATAGGGGGATTTCCCTTGTAGTGTATTAATAACATTAATATGTTTGTTTTTATTCTAAGTCAATATTAGTGAAGCTAGATCCTAAATGAATAGAAAAGATACAAGTTTTTCAAATCACATATTATAATATGTCTCTTGATCAAACACATTCATATCCAAACTATAATGCTACTTAAATGAAGCTTACATCAATTGAGTTTACTTTCAACAAACATGACAATGAGCTAAAAAAAAATTTGGCTAAAAACATTTTGACATTGCAAAAAGATTACAAAAGCTTGCATCCACAATTATTTTTAATCATTGACACTTATACAAATATCATGTTAATTATCTTCAGTTAAGCATGTAAATACGTCATCAATTGAATCCAAGTTTGGACAAGTTGGGATGATTGAAATGTTGTTTACAATCTCAACAACACTTAGTTGTGTTGAAATGCGAACATTAGAAGGAATGGATTCTATTTATTGCATTGGTCATTGATATATGAAGTCAAATTAGAGATCAAACTCCATCATAATCCATCTTCATATCTTGCAAGGTTGTTAGATGAATTTGTTGGAATTTTTAAACAATTTCATTGGTTGTGTCTTCTATTGACCAAACTATAGTTTTCCCATCATTGATGAAACAAAGAAGTTGATTGGAATGACTTGTTAAGCAAACAGATATTGCCAAAATTGATTGGAAAATAAAGTGGAGGCCCCATTCTTTACTGGAAAGTTTTGTGCATTATATCTGGTATAGACCAGGGATGATTTTAAGGAAGCATACTTATTTAAAAGTGCATAATTGTTGGTGAATATTACCAATTCCTAAAACGCCAACTATAAAATGATTGGCGATATTTTTCAAAAAATATTTTAATTTCCAAGGATTTTATATTGTTTATATAATAATTTGGCGATTTTTAGGGTGAAACAATTTTACCCCATCAAAATTGGGTGAAATAGGGCTTCAAAAAATGCAAAATGACGTATCTTTTTTGGGAGAAAAACATGGAAAAATAACCCACTGGGCTAAAATTTGCCCCTAAAATTATCCCTGGTGTAGGCATATATGGTTAGCTCTAGAAATCACATGATTACACACCCAATACATACTTCCATTATGCAATACTGTATTTTTGGGTGCCAAGCTTCCTATTAGATGACTAAAAAAATGGGTTTCATGGTTTATATACAATTCCACTATTGAATGTTCAAATTATAAAGTATAAAATTAAAGTCATTGTATGGAGGATGACACACTTTTGTAAGCTTCCTACAATCTAATAATTGTTAAGATGGTAACAAAAATAAGTTTCATACTACATATACAATTCCATTATCATATGTTTAATTTAGGGTATAAAATTCGATTCGATAGTAACACATTTCAAAGTGTGTCAATCCTCTTGGCTTCTAGTGCATATTGGATAGTGGTAGAAAAGTTATAAAATAACAATTTAGATATACATTGCCTTTATCCTCACAAATTAAGTTTCAAATAGAGGATTCATATAGTAGTTGGATTTCTACTAAGTGTTTTAGTTGTTGAAGCCATCGACATGTCCTATGTTATTCTAACATCCAATCATGGATGTGCAAAGGGGGTACCACCAATTGGTTTAGCACATGTCCCTTACTTCTGACACTGAGATACATCTACCTCAAAGAAAGTATTGAATTTTGCAAGCTTCCTACGATGTAATAGTTGGTAAGATAGCTAACAAATGGATTTCTTAGTCTATATATAATGTAATTGTCTTGAATATAAGGTATAAAACTAAAAAAATTAGTTGTTTATCAGTTCAACTTACATAATCAAATAATTAAATTCACCATAAGTCATTTCAATATATCTCTATGAAAACTAAAACATTCAGTAGTTCATCAATTCATCTTACATAATAAGAAAATTAAAGTCACCATAAACCATTTCGAGATATGTCTTAATAAAAAAAGTAAAACATATATTAGTTCATGAGTTCATCTTGTATCATCAAAAAAATTAAAGCCACCATAAATCATTTCAATATGTCTAAATAAAAAAAACTAAAACATCCATCAGTTCATCGTGTCTAATCGAAAAATGTAACAAACTTAAATAATAACAACAAACAACATATATATATATATATATGAATTATTAATATTAATACATATTGATATTCATAATTAATAATTAATAAATAGTTATTAGTAAACTATTATAAAATGACGCATCCTTTCATGGATGGTATCCAAAGTGCCTTTCCAATTTATATATATATGGCACTCACTTTGTAATATTTCATCATCATTCATCTATCAATTTGTTCATATTTTATTATCTATGGATATGTGGGTTATTTCAGAAATTACTTAATTGAGAATATCCAACTATGGATATTACAATGGTATCATAGCTATACGGACCTTGGACAACATTATTTACACCTTGTGTAGATTTGGGTTTCCCAAAAAAATAAGACTTTGTCCTTAAAAATAAAATAAAAATAAAAAAAGGGTAAAAGTAACCCCCCTGAAAAAAGGAGGTAAAAGAAAAGAAAAGAAAAGAAAGTTAAAAAAGAAAAGATAAACGTTAAAAAAAGAAGAACGTAAGAGTGAAACCACATGTGGTTTCTTAAAGTGGGTTTGAGTTTGAATATAAAAAGTGCATAATAATAACTACAAAGAAGCAAGTGATATTTGAACCTAGGTGTGGAAGGGAACACTTATTCCTCCCAACCACCCAATCTACTCGCATTTTACAAAACTATTGAAAAAAAAAAGGGAAAAAGAAAAGAAAACAAAAGTGAAGTAAAAACAATGACACTTACATATTCGAAAATAAAGTCAGCTACAAAAAACAGTGGACGAGTTAGAGCAATATAAGGTGATCAATAAAATTATACAAGCTGACGTTGAGACGCAGAAGCAGTTGAAATAGTGAAGAGACAATGAGAATCGTCGCTTATGGAACCAAAATCGACAGCTAGAACGAACCATAAGTGATAACAAGAAAATGTTATCTGATCAGGATAAAGAAATATCATGTTTAAAAATTCATAATCAAAACTTAGAAGACAAAATCAGAAAGTCAAAAAATGACAACAAATCACCAAATGGATGTGATAATGAATTAGAAGAAGAAATAAAGCATCTGAACAAACTCATGATGGAAAAAGATGTTGAATTGGCGCAAGTCCGGATGAAGTTAGAAAATCAAGAAACAGAGTTACATCATCATAAACAGCAAAAAGAAAAACTCCAGCAACATTATGACAATCGTAAGAAGACACATAAGTTAGAATTGACAAAAGTCAACAAGGTGTTATCAAGCAATTCCGAAGAAATTTTCATATTAAGAAATCATAACAAAACACTAGTCACAAAAATTAAGAAGTTGAAAAGTAGTCGGAAGACAGAACAATCTACGGAAGACATTGAAGGAAAACTTCTAGACAAACAGGAAGAAAATCGTTGTATCAGAAGGAATAACGAATATCTTAAGGAACAACTTAAGAAGTTTCAAGATGACAGAAAATCACATGTAGAGGTGATTAAGAAGTTTCAAAATGATAACATGCAGTTAGAAAACAAGTTGGAAAAGATACATAATGAAACCTTAAAACCTCAAGAGACGAAAACACAACTTTCTGCTCAGATCAATGCTAAAAAAATGACACTCGTAAAAGAAAATGACATTGTGAAAATTCCATATCGACACCCCAACCATAAAAACAGATATTCTAAAAAGTGGGAAATGTTGAAAGATAGCGGTACCAATGTGATCAAATCTCCTAACGATAGATCAGTATGGAATGCCAATAGTCCACAACAAATCAATTTGGGATGGATTGATTTGTTCACATATCGGAAGTTGTGCTCAACTCTTAGTAGTTCGTATCGACATGTTTCATCAACTGTGACACCACAAAAAATGATGTAGAAACATTATAAGGCTTAGAGGACAAATCCTTTCTAATAAATAGTTATTAGTAAACTATTCTAAAATGACACATCCTTTCATGGATTGTATCCAAACTGCATTTTCCAATTTATATATATATGGCACTCACTTTGTAATATTTCATCATCATTCATCTATTAATTTATTCATATTTTATTATCTACGGATATGTGGGTTATTTCAGAAATTACTTAATTGAGAATATCCAACTATGGATGTTACAGAAAATTAAAACCATAATAAATCATTCCAAGATATGTCTTGGTCTTCTGAGAACCTTTCCAAGCAACCCACCGAGCTTTGTCGATTTTCCACCTGGATATCAAACTCACGACTCGAGGCCAGGATAAATGTTGGACATGACTTCCATCGAGAGTACGGCCTCCATCGCGGTCGTACAAGAATTTTCTAAGATGCAGCACTGCTCTACTAACACCTCCCCCGTAGGAATCGAAACCGGACTTTTGTCGAATCAACCATCAAACTTCACAGTTGGCTTCTGCCCTCAACCCCCAAACAAAAAATATATATATAAACATAAAATAGTAAACTTAATTTAACTAATTAAATTTCATTTAACTTTAAGTGTCAAAAATAAAAATAAAAACTATTAAAATCTTTTAAAATTTCTTTTATACATATAAAGTTTTACACATGGTTATACAATATATATATATATCAATATATTTAATTTTATAAAATTGAATGTTCTAAATTTAATGAATTAATAAATTTTAAACACATATATATAATAAACACTTTAACATTGTAAATATTATTATATATACTTTTTCTAATATACAAATGCATTTCTTTAATCTAAAGTGTAAGTTTCCGTTTCAAAAATAATAAGACTATTAAAATCATATTAAAAAATTTTAAAACATTTTTATATAAATAAATTTTAACATGTATTATAAAATATATGTTGTTATAAGCCTTTCCTCAAGACTTCAAAAAAACGCTAATTAATTGAGGAAGAGAGAAGTATTGCTGAAGAGGCCCCATAAGAAGTTTCCATACCTATGTACGTGAAAGAAAACTCTATAAATAAATGCTTGATTGTTTCTTCATGAGCATGACATAATGCACATGTCGAGGGGCTTGGGAAGCCATGCCTTTGGAGTTTATATCCTCCAATTTTTTTTTGATGTGTTGTATTCCAACATAAGTTATTAACTTTGTGAAGATACTTATATTTCCATGTCCTTGTCCAATGAGTGGAGCATTAGGGGTTTTTATACAAGTTTTGGGGGATTTTATATCTTTGCCTTACTAAATATCATTCATTGATATTTCCTTATCCATGAGTATTCTGCTTATTCTTGTTGAGTGAAGATTTTCCTTTTAATTATTGAAATAGAAGGATTAGAGTAGGTTGCAAAGGTGTAGGGAGGAAATGGGACCAGGATTTCCATGATTTATACTCTATGAAATCCAAAACACACGGATCTATGAGCTTGATTATTCCTTGACTAATCACCCATATTTCGAGATTTTGTAGCTCAGGTATGGATTCGAGAGGTGGATTGCATAAAATGTTGTTTTCCCACAGTTTAATTTTTCTTTCATTTCTAGGTATCGAATATAAATGTTTATGAAAAAAAACCCATGCCTATATGCACAGTTTCCATATTTGAGTACCTTTTCTCCTCTTAGGGGAATTATCTAGGCATCTAAGTTAGTTTCCCCTAGATTATTTCTTATGGAGAGCTTCTTTAACCCAATTTTTCCTTTCTGAATTAATATTCCACCAGCTATTTTCTCCCAGTGCCAGATTGTTACTCTTTGGATCTCTAATTTGCAACTCACCTTTGTTGATATGTCTCTTGAATATATTCCAACCGACTAGGGGGGGTTTCCTTCATTATTCTTCCCTCCTTCCCATAATATTGTTTTTAGTTATGAATTGGTCTAATTTAATATTATTACAGGAGCTAAAAGAATTAAGCAAAGGAAGAGCGAAAGAGATGATAGCATAGACTTTATGAGGGTGATTCTTCTAGCTAGTTTCAACAAAACAACACCCCATTGCTTCATTTTTCTTGTAAACTTGTCGAGAATTCCTAGCCAATTCATACTCTTTTGGTCATATTTAGCTATTGGAATACCCAAATATTTGAATTAGTCCTAATTGACTTACCCTTGAAAGCCAAATTCCTTTGTAATTTCCAGAAGGGTCATCTAATCTATATTCCATCCATATAAATTGCTTTGAATTTGCTGATTTTACTTCCTGAGGCTAGACAAAATGTTTTCAAGACCTTCTTGAAACTTTGAGCTATGATCCGAGAATATCCTCCAATTAGAAGGGTATCATCCACAAACTCAGAATGGTTGATTTGTTTCACTCCCCTAGAAGTCATTATTTTTGAGATACTGACATTGACCCTTGTGCCTTCTAGCCCATAGTAGCTTCCATCCCCTTGCTTAATGAGTATGCCATTAAAATGTAAAGGATATGGGAGTCCTCTAGTATCCTGGAAGAATTTGGTAGCTCTCCCATTAACCAACGGTGTAATCCAAGGTTTCCCGATGCAAGGATTCATGCAAGATATACAATCCCTCGCAAATCCAAATAATTCAAGAACTTGAAAAATAAATTGGTAATTAAGCCTACCCGATGCTTTATCCATGTCTAGTTTCATAACCATTACTTTAGGCTTGTTGGGATCTTCTTTATTAGATAGCCTCATGCACCAAAATAATATTATCTAGAATTTTCCTTTTCTAGTTGAATCCTCTTTGGTTAGGTTAAATTAAGGAGGGGAGGACTACCTTGAGTCTGGAGGAACGAATTTTAGTAAGATTTTTGTAAGAGACTTGAAATAGAAAGGAATGTCACAACTTTTAAAAAGAAGAGGGATACAATTCTTTTGAGATAAGAGCTAGGAAGGATGAATTAACTGCTCCTCCCAATTTAGTCTCATTTTGTGCATATAACAACATTCTTTTGAGATCCTTCTTGATGATATTCCAACGTAATTGATAAAATTGGATCATTGAATCCATCTATCCATGGATCCTTTATAGGTTCCATTCCCCAAACTACAACCTTGATTTCTTCCTCCATTATTTCTTCAATAAGTTTGGGGTGCAAGGCACTTGTTTCAAGCCATACAATTTCTTGATGAGTTTGCATACTTTTTGTTCTTTCCCTTTTTACAAAAAATACTTCTAGTTTATACCTGAAGACATTCTCTTTCAGGTTTCCATTCAAGAAAGAAGTCTTCACATCCATTTGATGAAATTTCCACTTGTTATGTGCAACCAAAGAAAATAAAGCATGGACGACAACACATTTTGTTGTGGGGGAGAAAGTCTCTTCATAGTCAATTCATTACTTCTATGCATAACCTTTCACCAAAATCCTCGCCATGTATTTGTTAAGTGAGCCATCTAATTTGTACTTGTTCTTGTAGACCCAAGGATCAAACAACTACGAAATCAAGCAATTACTGAGTCATCAAGTGGAAGACCTTCCAATAGAAGAGACAACATGGGAAGATGAGTTCTTCATGGAAAAACATACAAACTTAATCAAGTGTTGAGGACAACACCTGTTTGAAGGGGAGGGGCATATTAATCCCTATATATTACGACATTAAATTCCTATTATTATCCAATGAGACCTAGTTTTAGGATCATTTCATATTTCCTTGTGTATTTGATACACTATATAAGGAGATTTCCCCCTTTAATAGGCTTCTTATTGATCTCTTTATATTGTTCTCAAGGCATTGGGTTACTCTTTACATTTTGATGTTATTTTGGGAATTTGGTTCATAACACAAGGTGCCCATTAGAGTTCAACTTAGACTCCTCTAATAAGGGCAAGGAACTAAAGAATTTTTCTTTGGGAGGATGTTGATGTTGTGGCATCCAACATTATGAGAGCAAGAGTATCTGGTTTTTATTTTACTAATTATCTTGATATGACTATTAGATTTCTCAAGTTGTTCAATACAAGTAATGTATTAAATGAAATAATTTTCAAGGTTTCAAACAACCTTCTAGAAACAAAAGTATCATATTTGCAACTATCCATATTGCAATAGTCAAATAGAAAGTGTTAAAAAGAAGGTAACAACATTTTTGGAATTAAATTCTCATGTTCTACCAATTGAGAATAATGTTGTATGGGAGTAAGTATCTCAAGGAATGTATGAAACTCATGCAAAACATATATTATAAATCACTCAATATGAGTTGTTTGAAACTTTCAAGCAAAGCAATCCTTGGATTCAAATTGAAATTAACACATTTGACAAGTGAAACCTTGATACATTAAGCCAAACACTATTCGTGACACATGTTGTCTTGACCATGCAAAATTTCAATTGTATTATGAGACATTACAAGAGTTTTTGAAAAATTATTTTTGAGGTGGCCCTTCTCCCTCATTTATTGATTTCCCTCTTACTATGCAATGGAAAATATATTTTGGTTTCCCTCCTTTATATGTTTTTTGTAACAAAATAATATGCGTTGGAGAAAAAATATGTGATGATTGTGGTAATTTTCCACTTTCAATAAGAAACTTTCTTATCATTATGACAAAGGATAGTGAAGTGGAAGATACGTGAATATGTAGTTTTGGATCACATCTCTTGTTCAAGGGTGACATCTAAAAATGATGATTTTCTTGAATATGAGATTACCATCACAAAATTTATGTAGAGGTTTAGAGATTAAGTATACAAATACATCAAGCATTTTGATAAGATCGAGTGGTAATTTTTATAGTGCAAACAAGCTCTCCAAGTATTTTGTAATGCAACAATATTATATGTTGTCAACTTCACAAAAAACTATACATTCACAAAGGGATATAGAAAGTGAATACTATCATTTTGACCATGCTATTGTAATTTTACAAATCATATATAGGTATGCACAAGAGAATACCGATGTTAGATTCAATACTATATATGCTCATGAATGATACCATTAGAGAGTATCGTTTTTATAATAGTAATGGCCATTAACATGAAGCTTTGCTTGTCTATCACTACTTTGATATAATTTATAAAGACTTGACTAGTTCACAAAAAACTATACATTCACATAGGAAGAAACAAAGTAAATACTATCATTTTGACCATGTTATTATATTTTTGCACATCGTATGTAGGCATGCACAAGATAACACTAATGGTAGAGTCAATACTATAAATACTCATGATGCCGGTAAAGAGTATTGTTTGTATATTAGTAATGACCATTAACATGAAGGTTTGCTTGTCTAGTATTACCTTAATATAATTTATAAATATTTGACTAATCATGGGATCAACTTTAGAGAACATTGGATTTGGTTTAATGGATGTGTTTATTACTTTAAATCAACGTGATTTATTTATTGGTTGAGTTAGCTTCATAACAAGACATGAATAAGACATATCTGGAGTTACAAATTAAAACAAGAAATGGAAAGAGATAAAATGATGAGGTAGGTCCTTCTATAAAATGAGCACTCAAGAAACACCAAATGAATGGATCAATAACTCATCTTTAATGCCATTTATACTACCTTTTAGCATTGATATTAATGAAAAAAATGGAGTTACATATTTATATTCCTCAAGATTATAGTGATTTAATATCATAATTTTTACATATTAATTTTAAAAAGTATTTTAGTGCTTTAATCATTTAATATTTAAATATTAGTTTTACATTTTATATAGAAAAATTTGAATAAAGTACATTAATTGTTTTAAATAAATAAACAAAAATATAAGCATTATCTTTATTTATTATTATTTTACTATTCTGCAAATATTATTCTTATTTTTTATTAAACATATTACTCTACTTTACAAATATTACCAGAATATTATTCTTATTTTTTATTAAACATATTACTCTACTTTATAAATATTACCCTTATTTTTTATTGAACATATATTTTTAATAATGTTAACCGTTGCAGATCTTAAGATTTGAATATCTACCCATGTAGAGATATTCAGATAATCTTAGCTTTTCCCATAAAAAAACAAAAAAAAATTTAATGATGTTAATCTTTTATAGATCTTGTGCCTTGAATATTTACCTATATATATATAAACAAAAACCAGGAAGATATTATAATTATAAAAAAAGCAACCATGAGTACAAAATAAAAGGTCTGAGACTTCGAAACAAACTGTTTTTGCCAAAAAATACTGAACTGCTTATACTTGAAATGATAGACTTAAACCTGCTATTGTGCCTAAAAAGACATCTTTCACCCTTCGAAGGGTATATATGAACAAAGAAACATAAAACCAAAATGAATAAAAACATAAAATACCATTGAAATTGAACTACTCCAATTGCTTTCCCTTGGGGTATTTAACATGATGAGCTACTGAGGTTTCCTCCATAGGATGATCTCTGATAGGTGAGTCTTGAAAATGGCTGCTTTGGTTCATGCTTACCAACTTCTACAGATCCTCCTTCATGTATCCAATAGTGTCCATTAGCTCATGCAGATCTCTGTGATTGTCTTCTATATGAAAATCGTGGTTTCCCATTTGTCAAGCCATCCATTTGACCTCTTTAGCTTTTGAAAATCCTTCTATTAACCCCTGATTCGTGATGTCGTAGAGCCATCGAATGTGTTGTTTGATATCTTTCAAGGCCAGAAGATCATTCAAGGTTACGTCCCTTTCTGCCATAGCGGCCTGAGATAGAGGCAATTCTAAATGCTCCACGAGATATGGGAGTACCGCTTGGGAGCTGGGAAACCAGTTCTTATCTAACAAGCTAAGGGATCCCAAGGAGAATGAGAGCAGAGGATCTACCAGAGATATGTTCACTTCGTCAAACTTCTCCGCACCAGGAAGCGTATTCCCTGCACCAAGAAATCATTTCTCTGCTCCATAGACACCAGGAGCCTTCGCTGCACCAGGAATTTTGTTCTGTGCAGCACAATAATCATTCATTGCACCACAATAACCATTCACTGCACCAAGAAATTTGTTCAATGTTCTACAAACACCATTCACTGCACCACAATAATCGATCACAGCACCAGGGAAACCTTTTACTGTGCCACAAAAACCAATCGTTGCACAGACAGTCTCTTCTCCAGGAAAAACGTTCGCTTCTCCAAGAAAACCTTTCACTATGCCATCGAAATCAATCGCTACACCAGGAGAATGACCAAACGAGGCTAGAGGTGGATTTTTGAGGGAGTTTTCCATGGCTTGTGCCAGAACTCTAATCCCTCTGCACGGGCCTAGGGCTGTGTTAAATCCCATCACATGGGCTTCCTTTGGGTGAAAACTAGATGCCAAAGTCCATGTAGGCTGTCGACTGGGTCATCGAATAATGGGAGATTCCCCCCAAACAATAAATATAATAGTTTTCTAAAACAAATAGACTTTGTGGAATTTCCTAGCACCAACCTTAGGCCATCCTAGAACCTCTTCCTCCTTGTTAGTGTTCCTAGGGGACATAGCTTGTGTTTTTCAATATGCCATTAACCTCAGATAATCCCATTTTTAGCTTGCCACCTTTATTTTCCAACTTATCTTCTTCGATGTTGTTACCTCTAAGAATATGATAAAAGGTGATTTGGACATTTGTAGAGGCTTGCCGAATCCGCTCATGGATTCTTCAAATTTTTATGCTCCCTTGTTGTAACCATTGATTATTTTGTGGATAAATTGCTTGGAGTATCCCATGATGATTATTTTAGTGATCTTAAGTTGCTTAGCCAGCTTCAAACCAAAGAAGAGCGCGAGCCATTCAACTTCATTCTTGGTTTTTCGACCAAGACCCTAGGAATAAGACGACATTATATTTCCTTCGGGATCAAAGATGATCCCACCCACACCTACCTCCCCGGAATATTCACCGATATTTACCAATGTATATCTATTCATATAAATTGAGCTTTTCCCACAATAAAACAAATGATTTAGTGGTGTAAACCAATCTTGACTGTGTGCTTTTTTTAATAAGCACATATAATTATCTTAAGAGTGAGGGTAATAAGATGCTTAATATAGGGTGATATTATCACATAAAATGAACAAACCATGTTTACATGGGTGTCTCTTATTCCTACAATTTACCTGTGATGAATTCACTTCGCAAACCATTTCATAGCATTAAAACAACAAAAGTTGCCCATAAGAAGTGAATTTTCTGGATAGGGAGGGGCGAAACCATATGCTATGGTTTTCCAGTATATTCTCTTTTTTTTTTGTTACCTATTCCATTGTTTCCTAAATAGAGTTTCTAGCAAGGATCGCCTTTTTTTTCATCGAAAAATCTTTCCTGATGACAAAGATATGTTCGCTTTGGTCCAACAATTTTCTCGGTGCCAGGTTGACCGCACCAATTGTTAGATTGGAAATGTTATGTGCATGGATATGATCCTAATTGTACATATGAGTTTGAATAATGTAATATGATCGTAATATTGTTGATGGCGGGAGGGAGGCATCCATACAATCTGAAATATATTAGTGAAAAATGGTTGTGGGGATAACCATTATGAGTTGATTTTGTGGGTTGTGATTGCAACCAATTCCTTTTGTTTTTCTTTGGTTGTGGTATGGTTGTAGGTTACAGCCTGTGTATGTGTCTTGATGTGTGATTTTATTATTGTTCAACCTCACCACAATCATACACATAACAACACCATAAATTAACTTAGTTTGCAAAAAAACTAATAACAATAATACTCAACTATTTAACAATTGTGGTTTCGGAATTAATATAATTTATAATGCATGGATGGGTTTTAGGACCTTAATGTCAATAAGGATGATGAATAATCTTCCTTAATCACATTTTTTTATGAATATGACCTTTGGTTTTTAACTTAATTAAGTGTCATAATTATCTTAATTAAGTAATAAATATCGAAACTTTAATAAATAATTCGATTCTAGAATCAAGAGTTTGATTATTTGAAGTGTTGGATAACTATATTTTGTCTTGATAAAATTAACTTAGTATCAACATTAGCACCCTTAACCTTAGTTATGGGCCAGGGACATTACAAGTTGTATAAGAGTTGAAGGTTTCAACACTGCGGTTGTTGGGCCTTCTGTGAAGTTACAAGTCACTATGTAAACGTGCATTTGAATTAGATAACTTGGATGCATGCACCTTAATATAGTTTCACATATGATTTAGTTAATTAAGATATTATCTTGGGACGGCTATGGCCTTGATTTCCAGCCAATAAAGAGAAATATTGGATGGATTTCTATCCCCCTTGTCCAGTTAGGCAGTTTGTAACTTAGAGAAGTTGGCTAGTTACTTTATAAATAAGAAGAAAAGTAGTTTTATTGATAATGAACTTAGGCCCAATGTGTAGTTTACTAATAGACGATTTATAATGAAAACATTGTAGTTCCCATTAAATGATTGAGCAAGTAGTATGACCACCAAACTGAGATTTGAATCAAACATGTGGAGACTAAAGATTCAACAAGTATAAGTAGTAGGAAGTCAGATATTGGAGATGGATTTGAAAAAGGATAGAGACCATATAGTCCTAAAGTATAGTTTGTTGAGGGAAGAAGGTCAATTAGACATAAAAGGAGAAGTGAACTGCTAATATTGGAGGATTCAGTGAGGAAGTGTAGGGAGGATAATGAAAGGATAATTCATATCTAGGAGAAAATTATGAATGATCTAAAATCATTGAAGACCATCCAAAGATCCACTGAAAAGAGTAATAGAAGAGGATATGTGAGGTATAGATCATCTTTAAGAAGACCCTATCACTCAAAGATAAATAAGGGGTATGCTCAATCCATACAAAGAGTAGTCCTGAAATATGTCCGGTGAGATACAAGAAGAGGAGGTCTTCCTAAGATGAACTAGTGGGAGAGCTTAGAAGAATAAATCCCCCAACTTTTGATGGATAAGTAAAGAAAGGAGAAGACGTTGAAGCATAGTTGTTAGGACCCAACCAAGTCCTTCCAACTGCACTAGTACACGCCTAATACGTAAGCACGAGTAGCCATATACCATCTGTAGGGTAAGGCATCTATCTAGTGGGATCAACTAGTTAAGCTAAAAGACATTAATGAAGACAAAATATCTTGGAATAAATTTAAGAAGTACTTCCAAAAGGAATACCTCTCTGAGCACTACTATGAAAAAAACATGGAAGAGTTCTTTGAGCTAAAACTGGGAAGACGGACTATGGAGGCCTATGAGAAGGAGGTTTTGAAACTTTTGAAGTATGTGAACTTCATCAAAGATGAGAAGGTAAATATTTAGTGGTTCCTAAGTGGTATTCCTAAATATTATAGAGATAAAATCCAGTATGATAGAACAAAGAACCTTAAGGATGTAATTTTGAAGGAAACACACTTATATTAACAAAATAAGAGTAAGACCCCATATAAAAAAAATGGATGGATATGAAGAAGAAAAAACAGGAGCAAAGAAATAAAGGTTTCCACGCTTCAAAATTCATAAACAATAATTCTTATCAACAAGGACGACCAAGGGAAGAGATTTTAGGGAAAATACCACCTATGGGATGTTGGATATGCAAAGAAAATCATTTTTTTGGTCAGTGCCCGCGTAAGAAAAATAACCTTCATGACATTCAAGTGGCTTCAATTGTTGGAGATGTAGATAGAAGTGTTAATATGATTTATGCAACATTGGATGGGAGGAAAGTTGACCACCCGTCCCAAATGATTCAGGTAGCATGTAATATGGATAATAAAACCATAGCTATTTTGATTGATTCTAGAGCTAGCAATAGTTACATTACACCTAATATAGTTGAGAAATGTCATTTGAAGAAAAGTTAACTTGAAATAACAAGTCTAGTACAATTATCTATAAGAGCCAAGAGGAAAATCACAGAGTTTGTAAAAGTGTGTCCTTTAGAAATTAATGGATTGAAAATGATTGCAGAATTAAACATCATACCTTTGGGTCATATGATGTGTTGATTGTCATGGATTGGTTGGATTCACACCATGCCATACTGGATTGTCATATTAAATCTTATAGTTGTTTGGATGAAGAAGGAAACTCAGTAATAATCAAATGTATACTTATACCCATATCCCTGAGGCAAGTCAAGGTTCAAAAATTCAAGAAATTCCTCAGAAGGGATTCCAGTTATATGCAATTCACATGGAAGAGTGAAAATAAGGAAAAGAGATAGAACTGCATGATTATCGAATACTATAAGACTTTGCAGATATATTTCAAGAACAGTTTGGAATTCCTCCTAAGAGGGACAATGATTTTTATATTGACTTGGTGCTAGGAACAATACCTTCATCTGTAGAACATTATAAAATGAGCACTACAAAGTTAAAGGAATTAATTATGGAGTTAGAGGAGCTACTAAAGAAAGGCTACATAAGACCTATTGTTTTACCTTGGGGATCCCCTGTGTTATTTCTAAAGAAGAAGGATGGAAAAATTGTTGCTATTTTCTACGATTCTAGAAACAAAATGGAAAACATGTTGAAGTGGAGGGTGATTATCGGGTTCAGGCCCAGGAAAATGTGTTATGTATTAGTGAATAACCACAAATATAATAATATTTTGATTTTCCAGAAAACCTTCCGCATTTGTCCACTACTCAGCAGCAATGATCAAATTTGAACCCGTTCCAGCACTTCCAAAGGGTTATGGCCGGTCTATGAAGTGCTAAATAAAAATTGCCCTTGAAAAAAAATTTAAAACCTTATTTGGGAAGTAAATAAAAGTCTTTTAAAAGAAGGGTAAATTTTTTAACATCCAGTCACCTAAATAATTTACCCTTCCAAATATCTCCCTTAAAATATAATTTGCATCAAAATTTGAAACTTCATTCATAAATTGATTCAAAATTCATTCAGAGAGTTGTGGTACTAGTGGTACTAGATAGCTGCAATCTTGTAGCTATCCCACAACCATCATCGCATAGGGCTCAAGAATATATCGTGTTAATGTTAATTATGCTATCTAACTTCGTCAACATCAATGGATTATCACAGTGGGTTTGGTTAAACTTGAGTGGGTTATCAATTTATCACAGTCTAGTAATTGGTCAAGTGTATCGATCTTTCAAAAATTGTCATTATGGTGGACATGTGGTACTGGAACATATCAAGTTTCAACCATTAAAACCAGTTCGGGAGCAGACTATTGAGTCTGGAGCACATGAACTTAGTGTGCATTAATTTAGTTGAGCCTATTTATGCCTCCTAAATGGATGAGCTAGTTCACCAGTTGTAGGATGTTGTCCTATTTAAATCTCAGTCCCTCTGCCTTCACCAATACCATTACCTTCAATAAATTTTGAGAAAAGTCTTGATTGAATAATGCAAGGATGATAAACAAATCGTGATAAAATGATAAACAAATTTCAATCTGTTTTCAGTTAATGATTGTTGTAATTGTTTAGGATTGAATATTGGGTTTGTGATCGAGTAAAACCAACGGATGTGGCGGCTTGGGCACACCTCTCCATCTCCATCTACATAGACTAATGTTGAACCCCACTGCTTGTTCCATTTTTATCTAGCGATTGAAACTGTATGGCTTTCTTAATCGAAAAATCTTGCCCTATCTCCTATCAATCATGGTAGCATAATTCGAGTACGAATGCCCATCCGAATACAATTTGATACGGAAAAAATACGTAATAAAAAATCTAGTACTAAAAAATACGGCAATAGGTTGCTTATAGATTTAAAAAACTTATTTTTCAAAATTTGAAAAAATTTAAAATATACATAAACCATTCAATATTTGCATGTAGTGTAGTGTTAGAATTTGACCAGCAAAAGGCTCATCATGGGCCATTTTTCCTAGTTTATATTTTATACTTCCCTCACAAAAAAAAAAGAAATTAAAACATCTATATATAGTCTCCAAGAAGGGGATAATTTATCTAATAATGTATTTATAAATTTAATTATAAAATATTAAATAATTAAAATTCCAAAAATAAATTATAAAACAATAAAACCAATTTCTAATAATATATTCCAAAAAATATTACTCTAACTAAAATTTAATATTATGGCTAGTTATTAAACTTTATATTTATATTACAAAATAAACCTAATATAAAACTAATCTAATATTTGATATTTATACATGAAGAATAAACAAAATATATATTATATATATTATAAATTTTAAAGCTTTAAACCTTTAAAATCTAAAACTAATTCTAAATGGATTATATATCTTATAATTTGTAAAGCTTTAAACTTTAGAATTAGATTATGGGCAAAATTAAAAATAAAACAATTAAATTTAAATAATTTTTATTTTATAATATGTACCAAAAATGTAGGCAAATTTATAGAATTTGTATTATATCGAATATTTAGCTATTTTAGAACTCCCTCCTAATTTTCATCCTAATTTTAGTACACGAAAATTCAATACGACCAAATTATGTTACTATGTTGTCAATTGTCCTCCGTACTATCCTTTGTAACAATGCTTGGCTGGATACAAGCATAACAAAATTCTTTGTTACAATCCCCCAATTAAAAGGCCTAGTAAAGTAACTAATTACCTTAGTAAAATTCCCCCTCTCACAATCTTCTTTTATTGTCTAGGATTCAATTTAGTGTTCAAAATTAGAAGCCATAGATCTAACCCAGATATAAGCTCGGGTACAGTAGTAAAGAAAAAATTTGACTCAATTGTTGACGAGGGATTCGATTGCTTAAGAGAATAATAGAAAATGTTGATAGAGATCCACAAGGAGATTTACCTACAACACTGAACAAAACCCAAAGCTGAGATCTCGACCTCATTAAATATAAAGGAGAGAACATATGGCCTTTTGAATGCTTGTGGACAATCGAATGCATATTGAATAGTTAGAAGATTCATCTTCTAATGGTAGTAGTAGTAGAAGTGATCATAGTGCTAGAAAAAAAAGGATATTCCCAAAGATTCTACGTCTAGTCTTGAGGTCACATATTCGTACAATTTTAGTGAAAAAGTGTAGATGTTCGTAGTAATGCCAATGCCTCGAGATAACAGTACATCTGAAGAATGTGATAAATATGTTAAATGATTCTACACATTTTTGTAGTCTCTCTTTAGGGAACCATATTCTCAAACTTCCAATAATGGAGGGTGATTATCGGGTTCAGGCCCAAGAAAATGTTTTATGTATTAGTGAGTAACCACAAATCTAATAATATTGTGCTCAGATACTTACATGACACTGTGGCATATGGTCTATGTTATTATTCAGAATGTGACTTGAAATTGCAAGGGTTTACAGACTCGGATTGGGTCAAATGCACTACAGATAGGAAAATCACTTCAGGATGTTGTTTTAGACTGGGTTCTGCAGTAATTTCCTAGTGCATTAGGAAGTAGAACTTAGTAGGGATCAGTACTGCAAAGACCGAGTATATGGTTTCTAGTTCAGCATCCCGAGAAGCAGTTTGGATTTGTAAACTTCTTGTAGGATTGTTTGGCTAGATTCCTGAGCTAAATGTGATTCACTGTAATAACCAGACTTGTGTTCAGATATCAACGAATCCTGTATTTCATGACAAGTTGAAGCACATAGAGATTTGGTATCACTTCATATGTGATATGGTGCAGAAAGGTGCAATCAAGCTACAATAATTCCAATAGATGACCAGACTGCAGATATTCTCACCAATCCTCTTCCCAAGGTGAAGTTTGAATACTTTCGCGGAAGACCTAGAGTAGAAGAAAACACATCTCTCCTTGAGAGGAAGAGATGACTTAGAGACATTTATCATAATGTTTCCCAGGTACCTCTACTCGTCCAGGTTCTCAACTAGACATGGAAGAGATTCCATCGACAGATGAGACGAACAAGCAGTAGATGGTCGATTTCACACGAGTGCCTCTACTCGTCCATGTGCTCAGCGAGGTATGGGAGAAATCCCATCGGCATATAAGTTGGACAGCTAGCAGATGGTCATGTGATTGCACATGCACCTCTACTTGTTTAGGTTCTCAGCCAGGAATGGGAGTATCCCATCGACAGATGAGACGAACATGCAATAGATGGTCGTGCACATTTACTCATTCAGGTTCTCAGCCAGGTATGGGATTACCCCATTGGCAGATGAGACGAACATGTAGTAGATGGTCGTACACATTTGGTCATCCATGATCTCAGCCAAGAATGGAAGTATTCCATTGGTAGTAGAGACAGATAGGTATCAAAATATTTCCTCTCAGACATCCAGATAGAACAAATTTATAAAGACAACCTTCAGTACGTTTAGAGATGATAGAGACAATATAGATGTATAGATGAAACCCATATGATTGAGAGGCTGATGAAGACCAAAGATTACCTTCCTTGTTGAGAGGGAGTGTTGGAGTTTGTGCAACCTCGAAAGACCTTCTTCACTTGTACCTCCTACGGGAGTTTGATCTTGTTGTAATTCATCATACAAACCCTAAAAAGAACAATGTAACATTGGAGTGAAAAGCCAACAATAAAAGAAATAAAATAAAGATTATAAAAATGTTTTATTGCTCCCCCAAGAGAAGTCGGCCCCAATAGATTTTCCTAGTGGAAAATCAGTTTAAATAAGAGGCACCTCCTCCTCATTATATACACAGCAGCACAAGTGAAGTTCACATTTTTTGGGAGAGATAAGTTCGCATCTACTGGAGGAGAAGATTGTTTTTTAGGGTTTCTATCTTTGGAAATAATTTCCATATTTTCTCTTTCTTCATTGTACACTGATCTCAGAATTATTATCTCTAGACGAAGGTTGTTGGGTTCTCTCCCATTTGGGTTTCCCGGGATAAAAATACTCGTGTTATTGTTTTGTGCTTTGTCTATATTCTAGTGATCCTATTGATTAATGCAATTAAGATATATTTCTATAATCTTATGAAAATATAACAAGGTTAATACTTGAATCACTATTGTTCTCTATAGCTTTAGGCCATCTCGTCAATTATGTTACTAGAATGTTCTACACATTATGATAGGTCCCAACAACAACAAAAATTGTTGGCTTGACCTAAACCAAGGTTCACATTCTTATCCAACAAAAAGAGTCCATTGCAATCTAAGCATTGCAATTTCAATGCTTACATTGCAATCTAAGCATTGACATTTTCAATGCTTACATTGTAATCTATCATTGTACAGGGCTCGTACAATATCATTACCACCACTTACACAGAATCGATTATCTATATCTCCACTCTAACTATAAAAAATTACTAGTCCATCAAGGCACAACCGATCTCAATAGATCTAATAGTTAAGGATCCACACACTCAAAACCACTCTCTTGTTTAAGTTGGTTAAATGGATTCACACAGGTTTCCTTCATTCAACATCATAGATAAAGAACAATAATAAAATACTTGATCACCATATAAAAGGAACACAAGAGGGTGTCTCATTCCATTAATCTCCAATATGAACCAATACATTCTTCAAGAATCGAGTATAACTACAACCACGCATTATACATTACAAAGAGAAAATTCAATATTAACATATCCCATTACAAAATCAATAGTAATAAAACAACTAATCACCTATCCACCCCATTCCAAGCCCAAGCCTTCATCCTTTCACCACTTCATTGTAATATCCCGATTTTGACCCCATTGTGTTAAAATTGTACATGATGTAAATATCGTTAGTAAATCATGGTGAGGAGCTCAAGTACAAGGCCCCACCATGGATTTAGCATTGTATATATCGATAATTAAAAATTGATACCTATGGTTTTTGTGCTAGCCAGGCACAATATAAATTGTGACATCATGTAAATATGCAATTTAATAAAATATCCACAACTAGCTATGCAATGCAACAAATAGATGGGGGCATGATTTCATAAGGAATAGGGAGGGAAATTATTCAAACCCTTGAGCCAATAGTGTAAAGCCAAATGTCAATGAGAGAACCCATAAACACTCAACTACCCATTTTCTCCCATGTGAAGTGGATAAACGTTTAACGAAATTGAATTGCTCTCCCAGGGTTGATTTTCCCTTCTACCATTTCGTTTTTGGTTGCCAAAACGTTTTCCTTCATACCCAACACTTGTGTTTGTCATTATGTACATCCTTGTTTTGTTTTGAACTATAATAGGAGTGGAAGAGGCCCAAAATTGGATTGAAAAACCTAGTGAAGAGAGGAATCTCACAAAAAGATCAAGAGGGGTTGGCTAATCTTCTATGCACACCTGAGAGAACGCTAGAAGAGAATTTATGGCATGAGGGACTGTGTAGAAGTGAAGGGAATACTTCTTTGTGTTGGCTGTGTAGGTATTATGGAGGCCAAGCTAGATAGATATTTTGGAGGTGTCCATAGATCTGTGGTTGAGCTCACTAGCTTAGCAATTCCTCCTTTCTAGTGCCTTAGCAGCCTGATAAACCCAACTATAGATTGGATTGGCTCAACCTTGATGTGTATTTGGCTATGTGTGAGCATGTTGTTCCCCTTTTCCTTGTGGAAATCATGCCCAGTTCGGGGGTGGTATTTGTGTTAAGAGATTGATGAGAACAACTATCATATGGTTGGGTGGAACGTTGCAGTGACATAGCTAGTTGTGGGACAACTTATTTTCAAGATAAGTGCTATTGTATTAACTCTGCAATGTATTTGCTTTAAAAATTGTTATGAACATATTGAATGAATGCATTAAATGAGATTTGCTTCGGCTGTATTTTCATTTATTATACATCTGCATATGTATGTTTTACTTTCAATGCATTTCTTGAGGAGAGGGGACATGACATTCATCCTTAATCATGTGAGTTCATGTTTCTTGTTTTGGCTACTCTCCTTTTAGCATTGGGTTACTAACTATTGTTAGTGATCTCTACTCCATATGGAATGATTCCTATCTATTATGTGTGTTGATTTTGTGCCACTTCACCATTTACGCTACTTCAACAAGGTTGTCTTCAAACTTCAGAATTGCAGACTTGATTCGATCTCTCATAGATGACAACTAGATTCCTTGGTTGCTAGTCCCATTCAACAACTACACATGTTGGATCCCTTCTAGTGACTCAAATCCAAGTCAACTCTTCATAATTATTTGTTGCAATTGATGGAGGTCTCACACTGCATCGAAATTCCCACCCATAAAATGGGTCTTTCACAAGCTCTCCTCTACAAAAAAAACAACCCACACAATTAGTCACCAAAATAATTTTAACAAATGGCTCCGACTTTATCTCCTTACATTCATGATTCAATATTTTCTTTATGATACAATGGTGGCCACTCTTTTTTGAATGTGAGCTTTCCTTCCTTTAATTCATCAAACCCCACTTCCACACTTCTTTGTTGAAACCCTTGATTTGACAACAATGACCAAATCTCTAATTAATTGGTGACTCTCAAATAGGAAACAATTTCATCAACTTGGATTCAACATGCTCTTTTAAACTTCTATCCAATTTGTGTGTGTGCAATCTCTTAATGCCTTCCCTAATCACAATGGTCCCTCAACACCTTCACCCAATTCCATGGCTTCTTCATTGACCATGGCTTTGATACGACGTGAGCTTTACATAGAAGCATGGACAAAAATAGACACATAAAGACGAAAAAGAGTGATTTTGTTTGTTAAATGGTGCAATTGCAAATACTGCATTATTACATCATTTTATTATTTATAGGCATTTATTATTAATCTAAATTATAACATATTTAATATCTAAATATGGTCATTATAGAGCATTATTATGTCCCCGGAAAGGGGATATATATGAATCGCTCAAGTCCAATACCCGACAACGAGCTCTCATCACCAAAATTTTAATACAACCAATATTTGTAAACATTAGCATTAAATGCTTGCAGACATGAAATTTTAAATACCCGCAACCCATTAAATGCACCACTACTAATGTATATTGAATACAAACCAGCATTGAACATGGTTGGGAGTTTGTGATGGTTTGCAGATTTCAATGATAGCGTGTTGCCATACCATCCAAGCTACGCATCGGGGTTCAAGCTATGCATCCAGGTTCAACAAACACTTTGCTGAAATTGATTTGCGTTTGGCGTTAATCGCTGACGAATGTAAGTATTATTCATTATTCATTGTGTTAGCTGGCAGATTTTTTTTTTACTGTGCTCAGATATCTAGGATTTTTCTAGGAAGCTGCACAGAAGGATCTACGGGTATTCCAGAGAGAATTCAGGCCCTCCAAAATAGGGGGTTTATGCCATGGAAGGAGCTGTCAGTTTTAGTCATGTCTGTATACCAAAAGGTCGAGAGAAAGCCTTTCGAAATTCTGCGTTGGCACTATAAGTAGCAAACAAAGTTATGCTGGCATTACTTCTATGTGGCTTTGGATTTACGACCACCTCTATATACAGTAATTCTACGTTTCTTTTTCTCATTATATTTTAAAGCTCCATTAATAGTTTACCAGGCTCATACCTTAATATTATTTATGCAATATTTGATATAGGTAAGGAGTGTCGAATGAATCAGTGGTAACAAGTAGACGAGGCTTCGTGTGGTTACATGCCAAAAAACTGTGTCCCTGGGTGCTTTACAAACCAAATTTTCTGCATCATGAATGGAACCTGTGCATTTGCATTTTCTCTTCTATGTATATATGTTGATATTCTTAAGTTCTTTTTACTGTACATACTTCTTTAGAACATGTGTGTGTGTATTTCTTTCGTTATATGCTTTGGATTTCATTTACATGACATGAATGTTTAAACACACAATTTGATTATGATACACATACACAGACATGCATTCACCAGAGTTGACAAGAGCACTGAAGTGGGTATTTTGCTTGCTTTTCAGCAATTGTCCATAAAATTCCCTTTGCAATGATTTTTGAGGAGCTCTACCCTGGTGAGGAGGATTTGGTTTATGAAGAAGAGATTTTGAAAAACCCTTTCACATTGAAGCTATGGTTGCGGTACTTGTTGGCTCATCGAGATGCTCCTTTTGAGAAGAAGGCCTTTTGTTTTATATGTGATTATTGCTTTCACACTGGCACTCACTATGTTCACTATGATCAAGTTCAACCCCTTGAGAAGAATGGATGGGACGTTGTTCATCAGTTTGTTGGGAGTTGTGACTGCTTCTCATTTCTTATAAATTTTAGCTTCTTCGTAGCCAAAGTTTTGGGTTTTATGACGTGCTTCTTTTTCTTGCTCTCGAAGATATTGTATGCATAAGGCATTGATCTGCTTCATAACTAGACTCAAATTATTAAATGGGAACTTGGGAATTACATATTTTGGTCATTGGTTATTATCTGTTAGATTATTGCAGTCCAAGAGACTGCAAGATACTATACACATATGTGTATATGGATTGAGTGGCCATGTTCCCAACTAGAAGCTGGGTTTTTTTAATTTTGATCAATATATGTATCTATAAAATGTTGATGTTTATAAATGTTTATAAAGAATATATTTTAGATAACATTCTTTTTATAATCAACTTCACAATTTATATCGAAAGATAAATTATGTATATATAAAAAATAATGTTTATAAACATCAATAACTGATCTATTTTATATAACTATTTTTCATGATAAAATTCACAAAATTTATATTAAAATAAGAATCTGGTAAAGAATAAGATATATAATGAAAAATCATTATTCATTGAGATGCAGTCTTTCCAATATGAAACTGCTTTTAAATGTAATATGTTTTATTTCCAACAGATAATATTAATGATCAAGCTACTTTGCACAACTACTCTCACCATCAATCTTACAAAAATTATGATAAAAAATAATAATTAAATGAAGAATTGACATATGAAAATATGTATACCATCCATTTAATGCATTTATAGATACTGTGTCATACGAAATCACATGAAAAAATGGCATGGACAAAAACCTCAGCACAACCTTCACTGAGAGGTAAACCATGCTTGATGGCCTTCATTTTTAACAAAAATGAACCAAAATATCAACACAAATTTCAATTAGAGGCAAATTATACTTGATAATCTTCATTAATGCACTAAAATAGAAATTATGATTCGATTCCCAACAGCTTGTTGATCTTCATAAATGCACTAAAATAGAAATTATGATTCGATTCCGAGCGTCGGGACTAAAACAATTACATTAAAAACTGAAAATAGGAAGATGACAAAACTGCCCAAATCTAATGAATATATTTGGGACTTCAATTTTATGGAGAAACACTGTATTGAGAATGGACCTCGGCTTCAAGCTAATTTGAAACAAACTCCAATTTTCATATATATTTTGCAAACTTGATTATATTTGCCTTTTTCTGTTGTAGTATGAAGTATGAACACTCCAAATTCTGTAGATATATGAAAAGAAAACTTGATTATATTTGCCTTCTGCTGATTTAGTATGAAGTATGAACCCTGCATAATTTGCAGAAAGAAGGATTTGCAAAGTGCTGAATGACTGGAAAGAAAGTGACCAATACTAATTTCCTTCCCAAACAAACCTTGCTTTGATACCACTTACAGTGGCAACATTTAAGATACCAAATCTGAGATCACAATGTATGGACAGTATGCAGTTTCAATTATACAAAGAGAGAAAAGGGTGTGGTCTAGCAGATTCAGATTGTGTTAATGTGAATGCTGAGATCTGAGTTTAAAATATAAAACTATCAGTATTTAAGAACACTTTTTTCTAAATCCTTTTGACCATATAAATAATATTTTACAGCCATCCAAGTAATCTTCTTAAAGTCCAATGTACCATAAATCTGAGTTGGTTAAAAGTCGGATGTCCAATAAACTAGAATTGGAATTCCCAAATAATAAGAGCCACCACTAGATACTAAGGTGGGTGATCCCAAATCTTTCCAACATTTTGATGGCATAACACAAAAGGGGAGATGGTTGCATTGGTCTTAGAGTAATCTAGAGGTTTTGTGCCTCTATGTCAGGCTCATCATTAGAAGAAGAATGTGTCTCAAGAGAATAATTAAGAGAATAGCAAACCATAAATATGAATTGAAACCCTAAAAATCTTAACCAATCAACTATAAGTTAAGTGAGAAATGATAATTCAACGATTTCGATCTCTAGTGAAAAGTTTTTAATATTCTATAGTAATGAAAAAGAAGTTCAAATTAAGTATTTTTTGGAATCCTAAAATTATTTAAAATCCATTAAACCTTAAAACTAGATACTTAAATTCTAAAAATATTTAATATAATATAATAGAGATCTTATTATTATGTAATACGGTCCATACTATATTTTTGTTAACAGAAACTTAAAAGGGAGTATATTAAAGAGGTTGTGCACAACTATTTAGTACAAAAAGCAACAACTATAAGATTCTAGAAGTACGGTAGAAACATAAACAAAACAAGGCCATATAGAGAGCCTTCTAAAGCCGTCAAAAATACTGTTGTTTTGAGTCTTTATAGACATAGTATAAATGTCAATAAACTGTTAATTTAGTAATATGCAAAAAATCATAAGCTAAGAGAAGTTCATTTCATTTTGCTTGGATACCCCACAGGCTGGGTGACGGATTCATTTTCCATTTTCTAAGTGGTTGCTCCTGGATTTTCTTGAGCGTGGCTTCCCTGGTTCATCTGCACCAAGTTCTAAAGTTCCTCCTGAATGTGATCAATTTTACCCATCATTTCTTTCAAATTCATTTCATTATCATCGATTCTAGAGTCATGGCAGGTGGTCTGATAGGAAACACAGGGAACATCCTCCACTAACTGTTTAACCTCCTTAGCAGTCTCCCTATTGTCTGTAATTCCAACAGCCACAAAGTCTGACAGGCATTGGATGTTTATCTTCAAGTCAATGAACCCTTTGTCCACACTTCTCTCTATGGAGTCAATTCTCCTACGATCCATTCTCAACACCAGACGACGAGATTTTTCTGCTAAGACTATGGCTGAGACTGAGACTTATGTTGAAAATGTAGGTGCTGCTACTAACGTAACCAAGGGAAGGCGATGCTCTTTCAGGAGAAAACACTGAACCCTGCAAGGAATCAACCCTTGTAATTGAAAGATTACCCACAACCATTCCCAGAAACAGCGTCGAGAAGTGATTCCCAAGGTTAGTCGAGGGCAGACAATGACTGCTAAGAATGTCTAAAGCATGAAAGACATAAACTGGATGCACAGACGACATATCGCCCCTAGCCTCACCAAAACCAAAAAGAGCAAGGGACTGAGTGGAACAGAGAGCCCAATTACTCACAAAAACTCAACGCTGAGGCAAGAAAATATACAGGCATAAGAAGTCGTCATGGATGATCCACCCTTCACCAAGCTCAGGAAATTAGAGCTGCTCCACATCAAATGAAAAACTACTAATAGGAAGGAAGGAGAATGACCAATGCATGGAATCAGGGAGACAGTTTAAGCCCCGAGGAGAAGCCATCATACGCAAGGGGCAATGGGATTGAGTGTGAGAGATGTGAATAACATTAAGTCTGGAGGGGACGACATTAAAAGGAGCAGGAGGCGAATTGAGTTTGAAGGGGAGTGGAGTCCACGTGTCGTTTGGCTGAGCACAAGGGCTGCCACCTTTAAACAGAGCCATGATCAGAATGAAACTATGCATATTATTTTTAACAATAAAAATTAATGAGAGAAGAGGACCTCGATATGGGTTATGGGATAGATTTAGAAATAGCTTCTTCATTTTTTTAGAGAGATTAGACCTTGGGGAAGAGAGGGGCCTATATTTTCCAGAGCATCTTCCTGGGCATTATTTGCTCGCAATATGTGAAAGTAGATGATACTAGCTGGAAGTGAAATTTGAGCTATCCTGTTATACAATCTTCTACATTTGATGGAGCCTGGTGGGTATCCAGATGTCATTTTGAGGATAACGTGTCGTGAGTCCCCAAAGACTAACAATCTTGTGATGATTCTGATGTCTAGAGATTCTAGGCCCTATAGAAGCGCCAACCACTCAACCTCATTTTTCATCTTGTGCCCCAGACCCTAAGCGATGGATTTTACCATTTGTCCTCTAGTTTCAAGGATGACCCCCCGCGCCCCCCCCCCCCCTGCCTCCCCTCAGTCCATACTATATTATAAATAACCTTAGAAATTAAAATTAAAAACTAAAACTTATAAATAATTTTAGAAATTAAAACTAAAACAAAAACCTCATCACTAAAACCTAAATTTCTAAAAATTCTCAATATAATATAGTAAGAACATTATTATAAAATAAGATTAGTATTAAATTATAAATAGCCATAAAAATAGGAAAATAAAATTATAAAAATATAATCATAGAGGGTAAGAACTAAATACTAAAAATACTTTGGCAAGATTTCAAGGAAAGAGATTAGGAAGGGAAGAAGACATTATGCAATTGCAACTACGAATCATAGCCTGTGGCCTGTGGAAATTATATTGCGGCATTTGCAATGGCAAATCATAGCTTGTGGCCAGTTATAAGCTTCTATCGTTGTTGGCCTTCGAGGAGTGTTTCTTCATATTGCTATTGTGCAGGTTATGGAGCAGTCTTTTTTCTTGTAAGTTTTTCTCGTGTTTACTTGTAGCCATAGCTAGAATAAACCCTGTACTTGTAAACTTGACCTCTTTGTCTTCCCTTTCTCTTATATGTTTTTCCGATTGAAGGTTCTACATATTTGACAATACTTGCTTAATCTTATTGTAAGACTGGAATCTCATATCTACAATTTGTTGTCTATTGTCTTGGATCAGGCTGCAATCCCTCAAGGAATTGTTCCTTTCTATTCGCTAAAGAGTACAATGTACATCCATATATACTTAGCACAACGTAAGTATAGTTTCCATTTTTAACTAGGAATGCTTTCCTAATTCTCGAATCGCCTAAAAATGTTAACCAAGGAAGACAAATCATGATAACAACCATTGAGATGGGCACAGTAAATCATGTACAGATTCTATATCATGCTTTTAAAGGGATGTTCTTCTGCAAAAAAATGAGATTGAAAATTAGTTTGGATTGTTTGCAGAGTGATATTTGGCATACTGATTGCATTACCAATAACTCTAATTTATTATATTCTTCTTAGAGTTTAAATCAAATGGGCTAATGAGCAATGAACTGCAAAGGCCCTCTTCATGCCACTAAAATTCTTTTTCATTGAAAGGATTCTAATACAAAGCACTACAACATCAATCATGATCCAAAATTTATGAGGGCCAACTGAATTCACTGGCCAAAGCAGAAATATGCTTGGTGCTTGTCTTTCTGGAAGGCTTTTAGTCTGTATTCTATTTTAAATTTTTCCCATGTCTGCATTCTTTTCAACAAATTCTCAATTTTCAAGCTCTTTCTTGTTTGTACACTGCCAATCTCTTGGAAAGGTGGCTTCTTTTAAAGTTCATCAAAATGGAGGCTGCAAGGTCTTCACCCTTTTTCTATTTGCTTCCTTTTTGTGTAATCACGACTAGGAATCCATGAAAAATATAACATGTAATACTTGGGCATCAACATCAATGGATATCTTACCTAAAGAACTGCTAGTTCTATTATAACTTATGATTCTATGGCATTAGTTGTAATTTTTGAGAAACAAGTTTCGGTTATCACTGCTCTTGCAAGCACCATGTAATTTCTTATTTTATTCTTGCAAAGCCTAGGGCGAAGGAGAATGAGTTAGATAAGAAGTGTTTTCCAATAAAAGAGATAGTACTATTACAGTAAGGATGATCTCATATCCTATTTGTCTAATCAATTCACTAACAAGACATATATCTATCGAGATTAGCCTACACCCAACATGCATTAACTCCCAAGCCAAATCATTCTCATCATTGACATTATGAAATCAATGGGTTAAAATGGTTGAGGGAACTTCATGAAAATCCAACCAAGGGAAACTGACTCCCTTTTACTAGAATAAAATTTAAATACTTGCAAATTTTAAATATGCCCACCAAAATGACGACCCCTAGAATTAATTAAACTTTACCGATGATGTTTGTATTCCCCGTCAACATGTATTTTAAAGGTAAAAGCATACAGGACTCAAATTTAACGCATGATTGCAACTATTTATTCAACATAAAAATGTACGATATCGAACAAAATCCATTTACAAATAGAATGTTTTTTTCCACGGGGGTCTGAGAAGGTACAATAACCAAGGTGCCAGTTGAAACCGTGTACATTAGGTTGTAAAGCTCCACACATTTCCCCTGCTGCTAACTTTCACCCAAAATAAGACACTACCTGGCCTACATGAAAATGAATGTTATATTGAACGCATTTAATGGTTTACAAAAGAGGCTAGAGAAAAGCATTGGCGTCACTCCGTGTCAAACAAAAGCCAACCAACAAGTGTATGCTTGTAAAAGTGTGAAAGCCACATTTAGATAAATGTTGTTGTCGCGCATATGAGAGCCTTTATTACCAAGGCGTTACTTAATGCATGCCCTTGAATGGGCCATCCCATCGTACTTACTTACTGGCGACGACCGCCTGTGTTTGTATAAATAAACACATTGTACTCAGGAAATAACATTCCGTCTGTAAGTAGGCATAATCATTCGGAAATGGTTTTGAAGTTTAATGCAAGTGAGATTATGGTTGGTTGATTACTTCTCATCTTGCAAAGGAATCTGATACTTTATATATTGGTTTAAAAATGAATTTTCTATTCACTCATTTTAGTCTTTGAATTTTATAAACCTCTACATGCCTCTTTATGGAAAAAGTTTTGAATTTTTTTCTCAAAAGAATTGTATACTTTAGATGTTGGTTTGAAAGTGGATTCTCTTTTGACTATGTCTAGACTCTAAATTCGAGCAAGTTTATGAAACTCAAAGTTCCCCTCTCTGGATTATTAAAGTTTGGAAATCTATTATGCCAATAGATGTCTACAATGATAAATGCACTTGGAGGGCAATAACGGACTTTAAATCCATGATTAGGTATTGATGGAAGGGATGCACTTCTTTGGCATATACCCAAAAAGAATTAGTTGGGAACACACATCAAAATTCAGAGTTTTGATGTGTGTGGGCAACCTACCTAAGGCTCAATTGCTAATCAAGTGTTATTTTTTCATCAAGTCTTTTTCCACCTCGGTGGGATGGCGTTTCATGGATGGAAATCCAATTGATCCAATCCATTGGATGGTAATCCAATCAATCAAAAAGATAAATCTAATTTATAAATATTCTTTATTCTGCATCTGAAATCATTCCAGCTTTAGTATACATGTAATGTCCTCTTCTGCTTAGGCATTGAGGACCGACCCGCTGACAATCAGGGAATCAACTGAAGACTGATGCCATATACAGAAGATCTAGGGCATCAATATTATATCATCATTAGGTAGAAGAGGGCCACCAGAGCCAAAGGCCACCTGCATGCATGACATCTGAGCATTATTTAATGATGCATGCACCCGATTGAGTCTCCATGTGCATGCATGCAAGTGAACTGCAAATTAGAAGTTAAAGTGACCTAATTAGGTCAAAAGTTAGGTTGTTCGCAGTTGAAAGTTATACAAGAAAGATAAAGTGAATGAAGAAGACACTTATGATTATTATTGATTTGGAGCTTCTTGAGTAGCAGCACACCATACGGCCATAGCAGTTGGGGTTGAATACGGTGTCTTTAGCTAAGGGGGTTTCGGCAATGAAATATACTCCCTAGTTTCATTCAGGGTAAACTATCCAAGTTCACCATCCACTCTTCAACTTATTCATCCAGTTGCAGTTATCCAGTATCCATCAGAGATTGTTTGCAGGGACACGCGTGCAGCCATAGTGGGGTTTTTAGCTGGAAAACCCCAAATCATTCGCTAGGTCCTCAGATCCCCATTTATCTTCAGAATACTGGCAACATTCTCATCATCGGTATCATCCTCCAGTACCTGGTGATTATCAGCTTCCGGTTTTCTCATCCGGAGCAATTCTTAGCAGTTTGGGAATCAGGGGGGCGTGAGCAGCTAAACCTCCAGTTCAATTCACTAGCCTACTTAATGATCTCAAGACTTCTGCATGTGTCAGACATCCTCTCCGGCACGGGAATACTACCACTCCTACGAATTCTCAGCTGCAACAGACACTTCCTTCACTGAAAACGTCAGCTTTAGCTGACTGAGGGTTCATGCTGCTCATTAGAGGAATTTTGGGGTCTAAAATGGGCCTCCTAAGGAAAATAATAAAATAATAGTTAAAATAATAAAATAATAGTTAAAATAATAAAATAATATTGATTAATTTTGGAGGAAGAAAGAAAAAAACTACTTTTTGTGTTCGTATTTTCGACATATCTCCCTGTGTTTTTACTCAAATTTCGATCGGGAGAGCTCGTTGGATGCATAATTTGATTCCGAATCCAATGAATACCCACACTACATACTTTTGACGGACCCCGCCACCCCAAAAACAAGAAATACCTGAAAAAACGTGATGATGATGTCATCATCACATTTTTTCACGTATTTCTTGTTTTTGGGGTAGCGGGGTCCGTCAAAAATATATAGTGTGGGTACTCATTGGATTCGAAATCAAATTCCACATCCAACGAACTCTCCCGATCGAAATTTGAGTAAAAACACAATGAGATATGTCGAAAATACGAACAAAAAAAGTAGTTTTTTTTAATGACAAATATGTCAATTCAACCATTATGGTTGACTTATTTTATTGAAATTCTATTGGTTCTTGAATTCCAACTCACAAAAACTTATTTTGGCACTTTTTCTTATAAGGCCCATTTTAGACCCCAAATTTCCTCTAATGGTGGTATCACCGGAGGCAAGGAGCACCAGTTCTTCACCAGATCAGCTCTTGATGCATGCATATTCTCTCTGGAGCATTATCAGTTGGATTATCAATGGTAAGTGTTGATCTATCATCATAAAATTCTCTGCCCTATTTAGCTATAAAATAGGGCCATTTGCCTGACACTTTGCATGCAAGTTTATTTTCAGTATTATTGTAAATCGAGAAGCTTAAGCAAGCCCTAGTGTAGAAAACAGTTGAATATCCGCATCTGGGATATTACAGTGGTATCAGAGCTATTTTTATTGCCAGTTGTGGGCATGCAAAAATATAAATAAATTCAAAAGGCCCATACAACATTACTCACCGGAGACATGGGTGTAGAGACAGAGAAGAGGAGTTAGAGGACATAGATTTGGGGAACATAGAGTATCAGTTTGGAAAAGGCAAAGAAATAATGGCCGGTGATGATAAAAAAACTTTCGATAGTCTCATATCAGCCATAAAAGAACTCACTACTGGGAAAAAAAATGATGAGTACCTTCAGGTAAATGATTGAGAAAAATGGGCCCACCCCACACAGTCCCTTATTTCCCAACAGTGATAGGGTATCCACCAGCAGTAGTAGGGATCACTTTCATACCAACATGCAGATCCATCCCCATATATACAAGCCTTTCCGACCCACCATGCCTCAATTCTTAGATAGTCCAGCTACAATGCCTCTAGCACAAGCAGAACCAGAAGAATCCATGAGTGCCTATCTGAGAGAATATCGAGCTTTAGGAGAGGACTTACATTCAGCCATGACCTTCACTAACTTCTGCCACTTTAAAAGTAAGAACAAACCCAAAGCTTACAATAGGCCATTCATTTAGAACTATGAGTTACAACGCACTGTATGGAAACTGACTATCCCTGCCTTTGAGGGCACCCAGGGTGGCCCAGCCCGGAATTGGGTGAAAAATTTGGATACATACTTCCATCTCAACCCCATGATTGAGACAAATGCCATTAAATTGGCTACTTTGCACTTGGATGGAGAAGCACATGAGTGGTGGTACCACGGGTTAGTGACACTGGGTCATAACACCATCACATCATACC
This sequence comes from Pseudotsuga menziesii, assembly GCA_001517045.1. Classification (NCBI taxonomy): domain Eukaryota; kingdom Viridiplantae; phylum Streptophyta; class Pinopsida; order Pinales; family Pinaceae; genus Pseudotsuga; species Pseudotsuga menziesii. The sequence continues at coordinate 62,961 of LPNX010753507.1, forward strand.
CATATTTTACATAGATGCTCATCAAGTAGTTTGATCGGAAGGATCCTGAGGTACACTTTAGAGAGCTAGAACAACTCAAGTAGACAGGTAGTGCACATGCATTTATTTCAGAGTTTCAAAGGATAGAAATCATGGTGACATATATATTAGAGAGCAGTATGATTATCTTGTTCACTGAGGCTCTCACTGAACCCTTACAAGGATGAGTCAAGTCTTATAGGCCCACCACCCTAGCAGATGCCATCAAACGGACTAGAGATTTACAGGATGTAGTACCCAAAATTAGGCTTCCTCCCAAAACCAATTCCCCTATTGAAGATGAAGAGAGGAAACCCGTCCAGAAAGAATGGATGGACAATGATACCCGATAGGACCTTAGAAGAAAAAAAGTATGTTTCACTTACCAAGAACCATGGGTACCAGGTCACAGATGTTCAGGGAAGGGGAAGGCTTACTACATAGAGGCCTATTCCGACAATGGGGAGGATGATGATTATCAGGATCAGGAGCAGAGAGAGACACCAGAGACAGTTAAGGAGTGGCTGCCCTTAGGAGGAACCATTGCTACCATGACAGGGGTTTCTAGATTCCACACTCTCCAGATCAGAGGTACCGTATAGGGCCATAGAGTGGGAGTGCTGATAGATGGTGGGGCATCCCACAACTTTATTGATGTTGCATGGGTTAAAAGGAGAGACATTCAGACTGAGAGTTTTGATGGGTTTTCAGTAGCTGCAGCAAGTCACACCATGGAGTGTAGTCAGAGGATTCCTCAATTAATAGTAGCACTTGGGAATTATGCAGTGATAGAGACATTCTATGTGGTGGATGTACCTGGCATGAAGGTGCTATTAGGAGTTCAGTGGATATATTCCCTAGGGAAGTATTCCACAAACTACCAGACCATGGAGATGGAGTTCATAGGGGCAGAGGGACAGAAGGTAGAATTGAGAGGGATGAATACCTACCCACCCATAGCAATGACATCACACAGGATGGAAGCAATACTCCAATCGGGAGATATTGAGGGAACAACAGAGTGTTTTGTTACCTTCAAGAAACCACTAGATAAGGCCACACAACATCCAGCAGTATTCGGAGACCATCCAACACGTCGACCTCCAGATAGGGGATTTGAGAGTTGCTCCCCCTTGATGATGAGGGGCAATTGATTCTGATTCCGGAGCATGTCCAGAGGTGCAAGAGAGGAAATTGAGGAACACAATCACCAAAGACTACTTGGATCAATGGAAAGATCTACCTATAGAGGAAGGCCACTCGAGAGGTAGAATAGGTATTATAACACCCAGCTTTACAGTTGCTTTAGGACAAGCAAAGTCAAGCGGGGAGGACTGTAATGTCATGTTCTGCTTAGGCATTGAGGACCGGCCTGCTAACCTATGTGATTCCTATAGGTTCGAGCGGGTACTGACAGTCAGGGAATCAACTAAATACTGATGCCATATACAAAAGATCTAGGGCATCAATATTATATCAATATTGGGTAGAAGAGGGCCACCATAGCCAAAGGCCACCTGCATGGATGATATCTGAGCATTATTTAATTATGCATGCACCCGAATGAGTCTCCATGCGCATGCATGCAAATCAACTGCAAATTAGAAGTTAAATTGACCTAATTAGATCAAAAGTTAGGTTATTCATAGTTGAAAGTTATAAAAGAAAGATAAAGTGAATGGAGAAGACACTTATGATTATTATTGATTTGGAGCTTCTTGACTAGCAGCACAGCGTGCGGCCACAACAGTTGGGGTTGAAGATGACGTCTTCAACTAACGGGGTTTCGACAGTGAAATATCTTCCCTAGTCTCATTCAGGGTAAAGCATCCAGGTTCACCATCCTCTCTTCAACTTATTCATCCAGTTGCAGTTATCCAGTGTCCATCAGAGATTGTTTGCAGGGACACATGTGTAGCCGTAGGGGGATTTTTAGTTGGAAAACCCCAAATCATTCGTTGGGTCCTTAGATCTCCGTTTATCTTAAGAATACTAGCACCATTCTCATCATCGGTATCATCCTCCAGTACCCGATGATTATCAGCTTCCGGTTTGCTCATCCGAAGCATTTCTCAGCAGTTTGGGAATCAGGGGGGCGTGAGCAGCTAAACCTCTAGTTCAATTCGCTTGCCTGCTTAGTGATCTCAGAACTTCTGCATGTGTCGGGAATCCTCTTCGGCACAAAAAGACTACCACTCCTGCAAATTCTCAATTGCAACAGACACTTCCTTCACTGAAAACGTCACCTTAAGTTGATTGAGGGTTCATGCTGCTGGGGTATCACCGGAGGCAAGGAGCACCAGTTCTTCACCAGATCAGCTCTTGATGCATGCATATTCTCTCTATATCATTATCGGTCGGATTATCAGTGGTAAGTGTTGATCTATCATCATCAAATTCTCTGCCCTAGTTAGCTATAAAATAGGGCAATTTGCCTGGCACTTTGCATGCAAATTTATTTTTAGTATTATTGTAAATCGGGAGGCTTAAGCAAGCCCTAGTGTAGAAAACAGTTGAATATCTGCAGCTAGAATATTACACTACACCTGGGTATTCACCTATTGCAACTATATACAAACAATGCTAGCTCATGGATGGTGTGGCTCAATATCTTGGAGAATGGAGAATCGTGATCGCTTAGACTCATCAATAACTAACCAATATATATTCAGAAGATAAATTTTCCATCTATGTTATTTACAAAAACAGTGTCTACAAGATTCGATTCTTCCTTTGCTTAATTGCTTAACCGGTAATTTTTTGAATTAAAATGATTTTTAAAGTAAAGTAAAACTTAAGGCTTCGGACAATTCTAACTGGATTTTTTTGAAATGTTTTGATTTTTACTTGAGTATTTTTGTTAATACCAGAATGTTAGGGCAATAATGAGAGTTTAACAAACTAAACAATTAAGGATTAACATTCAACATTTAGTACATTTGAGCTGCTTTTGTGGGTTGAGATAACAATTAAAGTACTTTCGATGACATAATATTTAGAAAACATGTTAATTATGATTTTTAGGGCTAGTACCATGTTGTTCAGCTTAATCTCAATGAACTATTGCTCTGGTATGGAATCCTTGCTTGAGTTTGCAAAAGGTAACCATTTTCAATGAAGCTTATGTTCTGAAATTGCAGGGTAGAAACATAAAAAGATAACTTGTTCACTTTTCAAACATTTGAATTTTAATACCTAATTTCATGTGAGGTCTTATGGATAAAGGGCCTTCATAATAATTTTACTAATTAAAATGTATTTCAAATATTTTCCTTCATGGTTTAAGAATTCATCTGAACCTAGTCCATAACTTTGACATGAATTTGCATTATCTTTTAAGCTTTGTTTTTTACTTATACTGAAACATATAATATACAAACAACATTTTTTCCAGGCACAACTACAAATCTCAGTATGAAGTTAAGGTTTATAAATGTGGGGGATTATTTGCACTCACATGGACACTACAACAAAACAAACCCTATAGGTTATCTGCTTGCTTACAATATTACTTAACTAGAATTCTTATAGTAGAAAATTATATGAAACTACATCATACAGAACTGAGACAAAGAAGTCGAAGCACCCCCTTCACAAGTGTGCATCACACTCTTTAGTGATGGAGTAGATGGCATAGTCTAGGAATTGATATCATTGACAAATGTTGGCGGTGTGAGAGATTGTTATAAAAAACTTATTTTTGTCAGTTAAAGGCTGGTTGCAGCTTCAACCACCTAAGTTGCCAAGCGTGTAATATTTCTAATTCATTTGTTCAAGCATAAAAGTCTTAATTTGCCACACCCAATGAAAGAGAGAAGTAGTTAAAAGTTGATTGCAGAGTTTCAAGCACTCAAGCTACCTAGCATGTAATATTTATGATTTGCATTGTCATGTTGGGTTCATTGTTCTAAAGAGGTTTGATGGATTTGCATTGCCATGTTAGGTTCATTGTTCTAATGAGGTTTGATAAATGCACAGAGTATTGTGAAGCTTCCAGAGTCCATTTGCACAACACAATAATATTCAGGAGAAGAAAAATAATTACTCATGGAAAGACTACATATGACAAAAAATTACTTGATCAACAAAACAATAAAAAACAACCATGCTCACCTCAAGCTTCCCAAAATGTTATAGCCATAACCTAAATTCCAATAACATGCATTAGGCCATTCATAGAAGTCAACTTTCAGATGGGAGTGCAATATGCACTTTAAATAAGAACAACCAAACCAATAAATGTTAATTGTTTATAAATCTAATTTCACTTGTTAAATATTTAATTTGTGAAAATACAACGCTCTTTTTGGTCTCAATACTTAATGTAGGTGCAAGCTTAAATGTAAATGTTTTGCTCCTTCAAATATTGCAAAGAAATTTGATAAGATTTTAGGGATAAAAAATCTAAAGTTAGGTGATGTCTAAGTTACTTTCATCTTACACCTTTCTAGTAGGGTCCTATGTCATTTTAGCATATTTTCCCTATATGGAAAAGGCTATTTTCTTTGCTAATAACTTCTTGTCATTTCATCTTATAACAACATCTATTAGCAATGTCCGGGACATTGCCACCCTGTGGCTCTTGTTATTATACCTACCTTCCCTGGGATATATTGTTATCAAGCTAGGTTTTATACATGTTAATTTTGCAAAAATTCCTTTGTTGTTTATAAAGTATTGAAAAAATAATAATTTTATATTGTATACCTATTAATTTTATATTGTTTAAAATTGTTGTTTTTCTGGCATGTAATTGGCTAGATGTGTGATATGACCCAGATTGGATTATTTTTCTTATTATTCTAAGGGGTGATGCAGTGAAAATACAAAAAAGAAATAGAAAAAATGTGATTGGATGCATCTCAATTGTCATTATTTGCATGTTAATTTATGTCCACCTGTTGTTTGATTTATGTGTCTATCATTTCGTCATTTGCTCGATGCTTGAGGTAGTGGTGCATTTTTTCGCTTGTTAATGTGAGTTAAGAGGGATAGAAACTAGGTGTGGGCAAGGTGCTGCGAAGGGAGAAATTACGGGAAGTTCGTTGTGCATTTAATTAATGTGAATCAAGGAGAAGCATTGGAAAATCTATGGGAAGTTCATATTTTTGTCTTCGGGATTATAAATCTAGAAAGTTTCGTTGCGAACCAACAGAGTTGTATTTGGGTGTGAACTGGTAGTGACAAGTTCTTCCATCGACTAAGGGTTTTGCAAAGCATGAGTGACAAATTAACCTGGGGTTTTGGGTAAGAGGTATTTAAAAGAAAACTACCGAACCCACTACTTCAAGCTCTAGATTTTGCTATGCCTATGATTGTTATTGTATTCACATTTGCGTAGATTTATTTATTTATGGAGGATCATGTCCAACATTTGGATCCCTATCATCAAAGACAACTAAGGAGATGGCTTGTAGTTCAATAATATATCTAAACACCTACAAAATCTTTTTTGATTTGTTTATAACCATGGATTCCTTGGTCTTTCATCGTTCTAGTTACAGCGAGTCCTACAAAACTGCCACACCAGGTAATAAGTTGTTTCACACATGTTTTATAGTATCATATTGATAAAATATTTTTGTTCCACAATATTGTTGATATTATTTGTGGTTGCAACTCCCCCTATTTTAGTTACTTATGATGTAGTTTCCATAACGAAATGATTTTCTGTGAAGCCAATCCACACAGCGTGGGCCTCACCTGATCATTCCCATGCAACTCAAGCCATTGAACACATCTTTCCTTGCACAACACAAGACAAGTACAAGATAACTAACTTAATTTTTTTTAAATATGCAAACCTAACTACATTATGACTTGTCAAATATTGATATTTAAATCATTTTGATGACAATTCTGATTTACTTTGCCTCTTGCAATCTTGCACACAAATTAAGTGCCATGGATATGGTTTCATCTAATAGGAAGGCGATTTTCAGAAATGGGTTGTTTCTTGTTGCAATTAGTTTTTTCATATTTTGATTCTAATGGTATTGAAAAATTACAATTTTCAGTTTTTTTTAATTTAATTTATATGATGCAGTGTCTTTTAGAAACTGAAAGAATCTTGAACTCGAAGTACTTTGATTTTGTTGTTAATTGAGTTACAAAGTAGAGTATTACCAATCTTTAGACATAAATCAAATGTCTTTTGTAGATATGGTTACAAACTTAGTCCTTTCAGTTTATTAAAAGTTTCTTATGTTTTTTTGCAATAAAATAATGCTATGTTCTACTCTGATTGGTACTTTTGTATGGATTTACTCATAAAAAATAATAATCATAAATAAAACGGATTCAGCAAAATGACATTTTTCTTTGCATTTGCATTGCAATATGGTATTTGAAGATATTAGAAATAATAATCCCCTCTATCGTTGCTCAAGACTTAACTAATAGTACCATATTTAAGCTTTTTCTCTTTTCTTTTATAGCAATATTGCAAATCGAATCTATAATTAAATGTTTCTTAAAAGGCAAATGTTTAATAGTCTGCTAATTCAACTTGTTTTATAGAGCATTTATTATTATTTATATAAATCCAAACATGTTCAATTTCTAAAGATGGCCATTATATCCTACATTTTATAGAAAGCATCAGCATTGGAGTTCAGAGAAATAAACAAATCGATGGCACCACTAGACAATTATATAGTCGTAAATACCACAATCTCATTGGGGAGACTATTCACTTTCCCAACAGAAACTGTAGAAGAATGCCTGGAACTAATTAGTTTTACCGCTACATCTCATCTTAGTAATGCAAATTTAAGGTTGTTTGTTCCCATACATACAATTTACCCATAACTAACTCATATTGTACGCTGACGTGTTCATTATTGACTAGAATGCTCTACTAACATGAGCATATTTCTTGATGCTAAGAATGTAACACTCGGTAAAGGAAGTTGGGAGTAGAAGAAGGCACAAGCGTCGAATTAAGCTCGCAGGCCAAAGGTGGCACAACTATCAAGTTAAGCTTGTAGGCCAAGAGATTTTCTTCAAATATTACATCTCTTCTAATAATTATATCATGAAAATGTGGCTGAAGGAATCTATAACCTTTTACATTTTCAAAATATCCAACAAATATGCACTTTTCACTTTTAGGTCGCAATGCTTTCTGTTTTTCATCAAGAATATGAGCCCATGATTCACTACCAAACACACAAAAGTGACTTATATCTGGTTTAATTTTACTCCATGCTTCTTCCAGTGTGATACCTTGTAAAGTTTTAGTGGGCGTGTGATTAACTATGTAATTTGCACAATTTATGGCTTCAGCCCAAAATTGAAGATTTGTCTCTTAGCTTGAAGCATACAATTAACCATTTCTTTTAAAGTGCGATTCTTTCGTTCAAATACACCATTTTGTTGTGGTGTATATGGAACAGTATATTGTTGTTGGATTCCTTATTCAATGCAGAAAGTAGTGAACTTGTTAACATATTCTCCTCCATTATCATATCTTAACTTAAGAATTTGATGACCAGATTGTTTTTCAACAAGGGCCTTGTAGGCCAAAAACATGTTAAATACTTCACTCTTAAGTTTTAGGAAATAAACCCAAGTGCGTCTGGAGTAATCATCAATAAAAGTTAAGAAATATTTGAAACCAGAAATGAAAGCAGATGGAAGACTAACATTGTCTTAAGTCTTTCAACTAGACTAATCATCAACTAACTTTGTCTTAAGTCTTTCAACACTTCCATCTGATGTAAACTTATTTCTATAGACCCATTTACATATGAGAATAATTATTCATTTTGGAAGAGGTACAAGATCCCAAGTATTGTTCGCCATTAAAGAACAATATTCTTCATCCATAGTTGCATTCCAATCTAGATTCCCTGAAGCTTCTACAAAAGTCTCAAGATCATGATTCTCTGAAACTTGAGCCAAAAGAGAAGAGGCTCGTTGGAAATGAGAACATGTTCGACGTTGATCTCTAGAATCACCGGCAAGATCACCAGCTGCTTCGCATGTTGAACAGACCCATAGAGAAAGCGGTTATGCTGGTGCAACTGGAAGAAAAATGAGCAGGCAGAGGTGGATTTCATCCTCATTATCATCATAAAAAACTGAAATTGGAATGTTGTCAAGGAAGTTGAGAGTAGAAGAAGGCACAAGCTCCGAATCAGGCTCGCAGGCCAAAGATGGCACAAACGTCGAGTTAGGCTCACAGGACGAGATTTTCATCAAATTTTACATCTCTTCTAATAATTATATCATGAGAATGTGGCTAAAAAAGTCTCTAACCTTTTATATTTTCAAAATATCCAACAAATATACACTTTTCACTTTTAGGTTGTGATGGTTTTCGTTTTTCATCCGAAATATGAACCCATGCTTCACTACCAAACACAAAAGTGACTTACATCTGGTTTAATTTTACTCCATGCTTCTTCCGGTGTGATACCTTATAAAGCTTTAGTGGGGGTGTGATTAACTAAGTAAGTTGCACAATTTATGGCTTCAACCCAAAATTGAAGATTTAGTCCCTTAGCTTGAAGCATACAATTAGTCATTTCTTTTAAAGTGCGGTTCTTTCGTTCAGCTACACCATTTTGTTGTGGTGTATATGGAACAGTGTATTGTTGGATTCCTTGTTCAATGCAGAAAATAATGAACTTCTTGTTAACATATTCTTCTCCATTATAAGATATTAACTTAAAAATTTGGTGACCAGATTGTTTTTCAACAAGGGCCTTGTAGGCCAAGAACATGTTAAATACTTCGGTCTTAAGTTTTAAGAAATAAACCCAACTGCGTCTGGAGTAATCATCAATAAAAGTTCATAAATATTTGAAACCAGTAAAGAAGGCAGATGGAAGAGGACCACACAAATCACTATGCACAAGCTCCAAAGGGGTCGAGACGTGCAAAGAGGCACGTTTGTCAAAACCATCCCGATGATGTTTTCTAAGTAGACAACCGAAACAAACACCATCCCTGCAAGATACCATCGAAAAACCTGTCATTATATTTTCTTTACATAATTGTTGCAATGAACGATAATTTAAATGTCTAAATCGCTCATGACAAAGTTTGCTCAAGTCATCACTATGAGCAACAAAAACTGAAGAAAAAAGGTGATAATCCAAAGTCGTTAAATTTGTGCAACCTGGTAATATCATCAATAATTCCAATAGCTAAGACATGCTTAAGATCTTTAAAATCATTGAATACAACTTGGTGAGGTGTAAACGTGACAATTTTTACCTCACCAAAATGAGTGATTAGATATACTGACAACAACTTGCAGGAAATTCTTGGAACACAATACTTAACTAAAATGACCATTATCTAGAGAAACTGTTCCAGATCCTAACACTTAGAGATCAATCATCACCAATAAATATTTGTTTTATGTTACATTCATGCATAGTAAAAAATATGGCTTGATCCTTAGCCATATGATAAAATGCTTTGGAATCAATGAGCCATTCATTTGAAGTAGAAGAAAAAGATGCAGTATAGGAAAAACCAAAAGCGCAAAGTGCATGTCCAAGACATATAGATTCTGAAGATGAATCAACACTCTAATGTGGTGCTTCTTTATTGTTGTTTCTAAGGCAGCCATCTTCTTGAAACATTTAGATTCATCATGATTATCTTTCTTGCAATAGTTGCAATGACAATCAGTGTTTTTACCTTTTGGCTTGGTTCCTTTGTCATTTTTTAAATAATGAGTTGACAAAGAGGGTTTGGGATCCTTGTTTGGCTTATTATTGCGAAGACTTCGCTTCTTGGGATTCTTGGATTTTTCTTTCTGTTGTGCCAATGATGTTTTCCTGAATGTATCTACATTGTTAATCATACCAAGATGTATGACCTTATCTTGCTCTCTAATAAAAAAAAACACAAAATGATTCAAGACTAGGCTCTTCATAGCTAGTTTAATCCAATAATTCTTTCATGGAATAAAATGTAGATACAAACACAAAATATGTAGATCCAAGTTTAGAAATAATATGATAAAGGCATTGCTTGTCTTCCCTTTTAACTTTGCATTCTGCACATAAAAGTCTAAAAGTTTTGTACTTAGACAAATAATCTTGAATGCAAGAGAACTCACTTGGATTTAAATAAATCAACCCATTTATCTGGTTCATCAATTCCAAATAGGTGGAATCACAAATCAATAGAGATTGACATCTCAATCAATCCATGAGTTTCATTACATTTATTTGCCCATTTTATTTTTTTATCATCAGTAGGTTTTGTTTCTTTTCCTGAAGTAATTCAGTAAAGTCTTCTACTTCGTATGACATCCTCCATATGAAATTTCCATGAAAAATAGTTGAAACTACTAAGTAGAATATCACAAGGGGCGACCATATTGTAAAATGGAGGTTGTAAAATCAAAAACCAATGATCTGGATGCAAAGATTTCGAAAAAATGGGTTGTTTCAAAAAAATAGACACTGAAAACCAACTCTGGATGAGGATGTTATGCTTTATTGAACAAAAATTGAAGATGACCCCAAGAGAGACATGGTAGATAAATGATTGAGCCAACTTAATTGATTAAAATAAAATAAAAAAGACCCCCCTCTTCCCAAGCTAAGCCTTTTAAACTCACTTTACAATAATGTTGTTTTATATGAACCACTTTTGTAAAATAAGTGAAGTTTACTTTTACAATGATGTTACTTTAAATATTGCGTGCAAAAAACTAAAAGACTTTAAACATACCACTTCTATAATTCAAAAAAGATGCACTTTTACAATAAAGTAACTTAAAAATAGAAATTACATGCACTTTTAGAAAAGCAACTAACAAAAAGACTTGAACTCAAGCCGTCTTAATAAATAAAGCAAACTTTTAACCAAGTGAGTCAATATTAAAAAGTGCGTAAAAGATGGGAGGGAGAAAGAGTTTTTTTTTCTCTTGTCTCGAAGTGTGTGTTGGCTTCTTTTTCTGCAAATCACTTCACGTAAACCGATAAAAATAAAAATAAAAAAATAAAACTATTATGCCACACTTTTGGGATTAGTCTTCATTAGCTAGTCCAAAATGCCTATGTTTTCCCATTGTTTCTAATTTACCACGATCACATAAGGTGGCGATAAAGACCATACGCAGTAAAGGAAAAATGTTCTTTTGTTTTTGAATTGTCGTGATCATGCAAAGTGCACGGCGAAAAGCATACACAGACACGAAAAGCAACAATCTGAAACAAAAAACAAAGCTAGATTTGAAAAGAATATGAAAATTATAAAAAAAAAAAAATTAAAAATCCACTGTTCTGATGAAATGGACAATATCTTGGGCAACCTAAAACCTTTTTTAATCAAACGAAAAACTGTTTTCCAATGGAAACGATGCTCCCGATGCAATGGAACACCTCTCACAGCCCAGAAATACACAAAAAATTCATAACCGAAAACCCTTTCAAAACCTCGACAACATCAGTTCAAGATCTAGATCATCAACGGAAGCAGCACTTCATAATGGCTCCGATACCATGTTCGAGTACATAGGATACTTCCAAAAGATCGAACACCTAGAGAAGCCACACACAAACAGATCATAGATCAACACACCGATGTTTTCACGTGGTTTAACCCCTCGAAAGAGAAACACTCCACGGCCCCAGCAAAATAATTACTTGAGGCAGTTTATTATGCAAAAGAAAAAAAGTTATAAATGAGTTTTTCATAATCAATTAGCTAACCAATGACCCTCCATGCTCTTTAAATAAATATCATGGACCAATCAAGTATCAAGCCACAGATCAAAGGTAGTTATAATCTAAGAGAAGATGAACTATCGAATCACTCTATGTCTAGAACATATTGTGACCGTCGGATTAGACATCTACAAATGCATACTAAAGAAGCACATTTTTTCTAATGGACATATTCTAACAAGGTGATCTTAACTAACTCCTAAGTGTGTAAATATCCTAACACTTTCAAACATGATTGACTAGTATCAGTTGATACATTTTTATACAAGGCGCCCTACATATATGACATCAATATCCAGAGAAAAACAATCATGATTCACAAGCAAACCTACACATAAATAATAATGCAATCACTATGCCATGTTTCAGTTCATTGATCAACAATATAAGGTGCCCTGCATATATCCATTTCCAAAGAAATCTACATATAAATAATAATGTGAATACTATGCCATGTTGACAAACAAAATATATATAACATTTTCAACTAAAATTGTCATGGTGAAATGATAATCCCAAAGAATGAAATTCTACTTGCAAGTATGAAATAGACCATTGTTGAGATCGTAAATTAATTCAGGAAGACACAGTTTGCCGGTTAGAATCAAATGTTTATCACACAAAGTTCCAGTATTTAAAATTTGTAGCAAGTTAAATTCATTCTTTGACATGCTCCTTAACTTCAGCCAAATTTACAGTTTAAAATTTTAAATACACATGGACATCGTTCATCAGTCCACACAAATGTTTCAAGGTAATCAGTGCTTGCACAGTAGAGGATATTAAGTTTTAACACGTCTACATTGAACCTTCCAGTTTTCTCCTAGCTACAACATTTCACTGCTTCAAAGAATGATTAGCAGAAACAATGAATTCTACTTTAAGAAAGCATTTGGAATCAGATAAAACACTGGGCCAGCTTCAGAAAGTTGAAAGCTTCTGCTTTGGGTCATGTGGCTGGGAGAGTTTAATGTTGCTATCTGAGCCACAATAAAATAAATCTCCCATGTAAACACAACTTAAAATTCGACTATAAAAGTGCAGCTCACATCAAAAATTGTATTGAACTGACAATCTCAAAATAACCTCTGATGGGATTCTGTTCCACATTGACAATCTACTGAGGAGGAATGCACTTGATCCCTTCCAATCTTCATAGAGCACTTGCTTGATTAAGATGAATGGGATGGCAAGATGTAACCATATAAGCCAAATTACTTTAAAATCTGCATATCATCCTGTTGGTCAGTGCTTAAAGATGCTACGTTGAGTATTATGTAAAATGCATCCTTTGGTAGATAATGCAGCAATTCACAAGTTTCAACCTTCCCCAAAGCTAAAAATAGAAGTCCGTTAAAAGCGATATGTGGGTTGAAGTTTGTTGTTCCTAAAAATAGGAGTAAACATTGTTACATTGTAAAAAGTAAAGACCTTTTATGCCAACAGCATCTATTGCTTTCTTGAATAAAAAAAAATCTTCACTTAAACATTTAAAAGTAGCCAACCCCTTTCAAACTTTGTTGACTCTTGTCAGCCGATTCATTTCCATTGTTCAAAAATACAATGCGCCCTGCATTTACCAATATCCAAAGAAGAACAATCAAGACTCACAAACAAGTCTACATATAAAAAATAATGCAACATTACAATCACTATGCCATATTTCAGTCTTTGATAAAAACTAAGGGAATCTGCATATATCAATTTCCAGAGAACAACAATCATTATCCACAAACAAGTTCACATATAATAATAAAGTAAACAATATCCCATTAGATATATACTACTTTTTCTATCAAAATGTCATGCTCAAATGCTAATGCAAAAGAGTGAAATTTTAGTTGCAAATGAGAATAAGACCATGGTTGAGATCTTGAATTAAGCAACGAATAAAATATCGGCCAGAATCAATCTGCTTAGCTTTGGGATTTATAAATTTAAGCATAGGATTTGAATAATAGATCAAACCTACAATAAAGCAACTCCAGAAATTAATTGACCTAAATATGTCGTTACAACTCAAAATTTATCCAAGAAAAGTGCTTTCAGGATACAAATAAATTGCCAAAAAGTCCACAAAAATGCTAAAGTTTCAATGTCGAACAAACCAAACTGGGAGAATAGATCATGCTACTCAAGATGGATTTGAAACTGAAGTTAGCAAATAACAGAAAAATAACAACTAGCTGATCAGGTAATTGTCCAAAAATGATCCTTCTTACTTTACTCTGTCAAGACATCCAAAAGAAACCTAGGTCATGCTGAGTGAGTAGGAATTATATGTGAACATAAGTTAACTTTGTATTAGAATGATAAAAGCTTTAAATAGAAAAGTAGGGGTGAAGGAATAAACTTAGTTACTGTAGCATGCCAGGACCCACTTCACTTGGCTGTCTAGGCACCGAATTCAAAATTTCTTCTGTATCCAATCTATTGCTGATGCGTACTATGGCAGAACTAATGCAACAGTAAGATAATTTCACATACATACCACATAATCATATAAATACAATTACACATGCAAATGCCTAAATTCATGCAAAGCATAGCAATGCATGCTCAGAATTACATCAATTTAACATGGATACTCCAAGCATAAGTATGCTTCATTAAATCGATGGACAGAATACTTATACAGTTATACATCTTTAACAGAATACAACTGTGCATATATCTTATATTGGAATATGTACTGATGACTGAATGTATTTAGAAGGTAATAATGTCCAATCTTATGTAACAGAGCTATCCCCACATGTATTTTGTAACATACACATTCAAGCATTCACATATGAACACAAAAGGATGTGTCATGTAATGTGATCATGGAGTGGGATGTGATGCTCATGTGTGGAAACTCTATTGTAAGGTTGGAGATTATTGATGATTAAGAAGATTTCAATCTTCCCGTGGATGTTTCCCCATTTGGGGTTTTACCATGTATATCTGGTGTTCTTTTGTCTATTCTGTTATCTCCATTTTTATTCGTGTTCATGTTATTTGTTGCTTATTATGATAGAGGGCTAGATCAGCTCATGCTATGCATGTTTTGCATTGTTGTATGATTTTATCATATTCTCAATATTCTAACATCTTATTCATCCATACCTATTAACGACAATAAAATGCCCAACTTACATATAAACGCATGACTTTCATTTAAACACACTATCTTTTTGCTATCTTAACAATTTTAGTTCATCGTGGAAATAATTTAACACATACAATCACAGAACTGAGTGTAAGATGCAATCTCATGAGTCATATCCAATTAATCATTGTATTCAACCTTGCAGTGATTCTAAACCATAACAGGAAATGAATGACAAGATAAATATTTAATAAATATCAAACATGATGTTTAACAGAAATGATTAATAAAATAATTGGCAACCGCAAGAGAAACACTTATCTTCTCTGGAATTCACCACAAACTGGCGCAAATGAGCAATTTTCCACCCAACCATAAGCACTCTCATGCAGAGGCCACTGACCAAGCTGGGGCTGTGAGACCACAAGGGTGAATTCCTATTGCTTGGTTCTAAATGCTCTCTCATACAGCCCCACACATATTGGTCAAACAGGAAAATTAGCACTCTGTAACTTCCTCTAGGAACATCAGTCTATCTTTAACCAGCCACACTCTCCCCTCAAAGCCCTGCACAACACCAGGAAACAAGTTCCATTGTCTGCAATGTAGTCCCCTCAGACAATCCTGTTTCCCTCCAGTGCTCTATTAAGCATTGGGTTCAGCGCTCCCCATGAGTTTCGTGACATGAACTAACCGCCTCCCGAGATCCTAACTCTGGTGATTGTGGCTGAGATTAATACCCTGCAGGTTTTGGTCTAACAGCAATCATGAGTCCAACAAACGGTATCAAAGCAACAGGTCAAGGGTTCAAAACTCAAGCTGGAAGGAATATTGTTGGGCATTGGGTTTAGCGCTCCTCGTGAGTTTCATGGCATGGACTAACTGTCTCCTGAGATCCTAACTCTGGAGATTGTGGCGGAGATTAATGCCTGCGGGTTTTGGTCGAACAGCAATCGTGATTAACACATGCTCTAGTGCAGAAAAGGGAATCTCTTCACCTGGTTACTATGGATTTCCAGCTGCCAGCAAATGTGGAACTTTCCAGCAGCATTCACAGGTAATTTTGGTCATGGTTTTGGCATCGATCTGAATTAGTATAGACAAAAGGAAGAAGGTACGGAGTATTAAAACAGAGGAAAAATTAGGAAATAATAATCAAAGAAGTTTGTGTCACTGAAAACATAGTTTAAGAACTTCCAAAGAAACTATAAGACCATGTGCCTTCTCAGGAACATGTATCATCCTCTTAAACAGGGATCCTCCAAAGATGAAAAGTCTTCATTAATCATAAGGTAAAGCTGAAAAGCTGAGAATAGGCCCAAGAAATAATAAAATATATTAAATCTCCTCGGCCGCCTTTCTTCCCCTCTCATGGACTGATAGCCCCCTATGCTCACTTGTAACCTTATAGTGGTTTTAAATTTTTAATGTAATATTCATAATGCACCTGCATATAACCAAATTACAGTGGTATACCCACCCGATAAGGTACCATGTCATGCTTAAAATAAAACTATATATGTCAAGGCTTCTAGCCAAAGTATCATTAAAGATTAAACATACCCGTTATTTACCCTGCATAACCCAAGGGTCAAAATCAAGGTATCCCAGTTGAAACCCTGTTTGGGTATTGGGGGCACAAGGCATTGGGACCAAGTTTTGGGGATTGCTGGAGAAACCCTCCCCTAAATTTCAAGAGATGTCAAAACAAAAAATATTTTAAAATACAAATTTTAACATTTATAATTTTATATCCAATTTAAAATGCAAATAACATGGATTTGAGATACAAATAACCAAAGTTACATTCCGGAATGTAACTTATCGGCAATATCGGCAAATGTCGTGAAACTTCAAAAAAATACAAAAAAAACCCTTTTTTTCAATTTTTTTGACATCTAAAACAAAACAAAAAACATCAAATAAACGTGTTGCTACATAACTATGAAAATACAACTAATATATAAGATGTCAAATGGTGGATCATGATCACATATAGACAATAACCTGAAAATACTGAAATATGTTCCTGATAGAATGATGAAAAATCACATCAAATGATCAAAATAATTGAATCTCATGAGATGAATCATCATGACTCATAACGCATCCAAATACTACATATTTCGATAATAAATAATAGGAATCATCAATCCCCTCTACTCCTTTAATGCATCCAAATACTACATAGTTCGATAATAAATAATAGGAATCATCAATCCCCTCAAGCTTTAACAAGAAAGGGGCAATACTCTTCCTCTAGAAACATTAGGTGGTCCTATAGGTGCTCTAGATGAGCCTAGAGTGGAAGTGGAAGCTCCAACTACTCGAGCTATGGTGTAAGGTAAAGGAGCTAAGCTATGGTGTAAGGTAAAGGAGATAAGGTGGAAGCCAATGTGAGTTGTCTCCTCCCATAACTACAAATCATCAAAATGATTGCTTATATTGGGATCCTATTCATCAATAGCACCCTATGCCCCCTTCCTCTAAACTTGCGGTCTTGCGTCTACCTCGAATCTTGAAGTTGATCCTCCAAGGACATTAGTCAACAGACTCAAGACCCTACAATTTTGATTAAACTTACTAGTCCAATCATTAAAATAAGGCAGAAAAGGATTCCCATGCTTAATAAGTGATTTTGCTTGAGTGAAGGATACATTTTTATTAAGGTCATGATAGAGGAGTTCAACAATCAACACCACCAACATCAAGGAACATACATGATAGGATCCAATGGAAACGTTGCAATCTTGCAACCCTAAAAACTATTAAGTCTGTTAAATTCTAAATGGGATCTGAAATTATACTTTTTGCATATGAAGTCCTATGCGGTTGAAACCACTCTCAAACATCCTGAAACAATTAATGGTGTTAAAAAAATTAAGTAAAAGGATAGAAAATGAAAGATAAAGACAATGTCACTTTTACGTTAAGAATTTTATATTACCATTTATTACTGAACATGACCACCAACTGGTTCCACTCTAGTTCTAATAACGCTGCCAAAACCTAACCCACGGCTTTATTTCCCAAATTCCATGCATTTTTTTAGTGGGGCGATATTTTCCAACATCTCGCAATATATTCCCAATATATTGCAACACATTCAATCTATCACGATATATTGAAAATATCATATATGTTGTGATATTTTAGGGACGATATATTGCCAAGGGGAATGACTCGCGATATATTGTCGATATATGTAACTATGCAAATAACAATTATGTGGTACCCTATAGGTGAGAAAAAAAAATATGGATACAAATATTGTTTTTCTCATTCCAAAAAAATGCAAATGATAGTAGAGAACCCTATTTATGCATTGGACACAGACATGGGACCTGCTAGGTAAGGGGAAACAATTAAAATACAAAAAAGGGTTTTTACTTATGTTGCACAAGGACCCGTCCCCCCCAAAAATTCCGACATTTCCTGCATTCTCGCGTCCCAGGGACTTTGGAACTCCTCAGAAATGTCCCCAATTCATCGGGGACTTTGGAACCTATGAGCCGTACCCTAAACATAGCTGTCAAAATTGGGGACTTATCAAGAACGTCCCTCGACCAATCGAGGACTCCTAGACATTCCTCAACTTACACTATTAAAAATTAAAAAAACAAAAAGAATTAAAAATTTTAATTAAAAACCTAACCTAAACCTCCCCCTATTCCTCTGACCTGCAACCCCCTACCATTCTCTCTACTCTATCCTACGTTTCTAACCTACACTCCAACTCACTGCACCCGCACAACCCTATGGTTTACCCATCACTCCAACACTCTCGCACCTGCATAATCCTCTGCACTATGGTTCTACCCATCACTCTGCGTGTCGCTACTTGCTAGGTCGGCTCCCGTCTATAGTCTCGTGCACGACTCCCCTTTCTATGGCTCCCCTTCCTGCAATCCCACGTGAGTTCCTCTCAGCTTGAAGAGCACAGCTTGCGGTTCCCTATCAAATCTCTGGCTCTTGGCACATGCTCAAAGTTTGAGTTCATGGCTCAACACAGGCTCACACTCACAATGAGTTTGCCCCCTCTCGGCCACAACACGCTGCAGAGCACAGGTATTTCATATTTGATATCTTACATTTTATTTTTATTTTTATTTTTATTTTTTTGGGTAAAAATCTCAGCACATGCTATTATAGTTTTATAAAAATATAATTTAGTATTTACAAATGTCATTACAAATATAAATTTATCTATTATTTAAATTTCGAAATGATTCATCTTTCATGTATACAATGTTGTAAATTTTTGTTACTGTTTTTACTTTCAAGTTTTAAGTTACTATTTAATAGTTAACTTAGAAGTTAGAACTATTAAAAGTTTTTAGTTTTAGATCTTAGGCATGTATCTTGAGTCTTTACTATATCGTTTTGATAATGGACAATGATGATTGTACAATACTTTATATTTCCTTCTGTAATTTGAATTTTATAATTAGTTCTACTTTTTATTTCAATGTTATATATATATATATATATATAATTGTCATCCCCTGAAAAATTGGGGGTGCACTCTAGCCATCCCGAAAACTCATTCTCGCGTACCCCGCGTCCCCCCGTCCCAAGACTAGTGCAACATAGGTTTTTACATGTTTTTGTCACTAATTTGTGACTTCCGTGGGAGACAACCAAATGTCCCCTTGACACAAGTAGGGCCAATGGATGCCCAAACAAACGTTGCCTTGACTACTGCAAATGTCCATTGGATATTGAAATGGCATCCCTAGCATTTCAGGGACATTGGAGGATGTGGGGAACATGTACCCTTGTCTCTTCTAATAGAAAATGCAAGAAATAGATCTTTCAGCTCTAAGAATACATCCTCGCAAAACAGTAGAAATTAAGGTAGGACTTCACCTTTCCCATAATCATGGGATGGATTACTTGGTAGAAGAAGGAGATTCCAATGCACAGATACAAATAGGAAAGAGAGAATCGACAACATTGAAAAGAAAATTAAGATTCTCTTGAAGAATTGGAATCATGTTTGAATTAGAACAATGTGGCCAATCCCAAGACAACAAGATAGATCAAATATAGGCAAAGGAATTCAATGATAGGACAAGAACAAAGGGTCGCATTTATGATGCTTGAGGGAGATACTTGAAAATCCCATCCTTCAAGTTGTGAGTAAAGAGATCCATTTAATACACATTGAATAGGAAGTCTCCTAAAAGATTTTGAAGAGATTTGTATCACCAATCTCAATTACATATCAGTGATGTTACATAGTACTCCATGGCATACTCTGATTGCCATCATGGGAATGGATCAAATCCGAATTCAACAAGGAAAATCACTTAAAATTTGAACCCAAAAAAGTTGGTGATTTTTTTGCAACATATATACATAGTAAATATCTACTTTGAATATCATGGAAGAAATTGGATCCCTCTCGATGCTTGGTAGATCCAGGTTTAAGATGGATCTATGTTGGTTGATAAAGACAATGATGATTCCAAAGAGGACGAAATGCCATTCGAGGATGGAGTTCATCTTGGTGATGAAGATATTCCATCAAAGGCATCAAAAAGCAAGGTAACATCAAACAAGAGGCCTCAAATTCTTGGTGGCATATATGGCATGTTTGATTTGAAGGGAAGGGAGGGTGTTGATCTTGCGATAGAAAGATTTTTTCTTGCATGTGGCATCGCTTTTAATGCAACTCACTCACCCTATTTTGAGCAAATGGTTCGTGCCATTAATGATGGACCTTCAGGGTATAATACATCGGGTTATGAGAAGCTTCGAACTGTGTTGGTGGACAAGGAAAAGGCACGCCTTGAGAAGGAAATGGCTCTATTGAAGGGATCTTGGAGTGTAGATGGGTGCTCCATTGTGATGGATGGTTGGACTGATTGTCGAAATCGTCCATTGATAAACATTATTGTCTCTTCTATATCCAGTCCATATTTTCTGAAGGAAATTGATTGTTTCGGTCAAGAAAAGAACACTATGTTGTTGAAAGACCATTTATGTGATACCATTGCATAGGTGGGGCCATCTAATGTAGTTCAAGTGATTATTGATGCAACCCCAGTGTGCAAAGCAGCAGGGATGATGGTCCAAAAGGAGTACAGGTTCTGATTTACAATTCTTATTTTTAATTTAATAATTTAGTAATTTAGTAATTTTAAAGTTTAAATTTGATTTTGAATTTGAAAAAGTTAATTGGGTACCTAACTAAGAAATCTGATTATTTTATTGTTTCATGAATTGTTGATGTCCTTAGGCACATTTTTTGGACACCATGCGCACACAGTGCATTCTCTCAATAATGCATTGAAAGACATTGAAAATTTTGACGAGATTCGGTTGCTAATTGAAAATGGCCAAAAAATCCAGATGTTCATGTGCAACCACCACCATTCACAAGCCATTTATCGTAGGCATGCCAAACTAGAACTTCTTAAATCTAGTTGATACCAGATTTGCAACCTACTACATTTTGCTTAGAAGGCTTGTGGAGATGAAAGGTGCTTTAGCTGCCACTGTAATTAGTGATATGTGGGATCAATGGAGGTTGTCTAGCTCAGATGTTGTTGTGGAGATGAAGAGATTGATTTTAGATGATCAGTTTTGGGGTGATGTCAAATTTGTTATGGAATTTGTAGAGCCGATATGTGAAATGCTCCGCTATGCAGACATAGATGGTCCATGTTTAGGTGAGATTTATGAGAACATGGACTCTATGTGTGAGAAAATTAGATCCATCACAAAGGAGAAAGATCCTATTTATGGGCAGAGTTGAAAAATATCATACCAGGACGATGGAACAAACTGAATAACCCACTTCATATGGCAGCCTATGCAGTGAATCCAAAATGGTATGATCCCTTGACAAGGAGGAGGCCCCCTTCCCAAGATAGAGAGGTGGTAAAAGGGTTTATGACTGCAGTTACAAAAACTTATGGTTCTACGGAAGAGGCCTCTGAAATAAGAGGCCAATTTGCCCAATTTTCACGTGGGCGAGGTGTCTTTGCCTCACATGCTTCTTTAACCGATATGCGCAAGAAAAAGGATCCAATTGATTGGTGGTGGCTTCATGGTGTTGACGCTCTTGAGTTGCAGCAATTTGCCATACGATTACTTGGACAAGTAACCAATTCCTCATCTTGTTTTTGTATTAATTAAAATTTAATTTACATACTTAACATTGTCGTCCCCTAACAATTCTAATTTTTTAATTGGGCAGGTAGCTAGTTCCTCATCTTGTGAGAGGAACTGAAGCACTTATTCTTTCATCCATTCAGTGAAGAGAAACAGATTAGGATCAAAGAAGGCAGAAAACTTATTCTACATTCATAGCATACTTCGTCTCATATCTCGGAAAGACCCAGGAAACAAGGAGGGGGAAAGACCCAAGAAACAGGGAGGGGGAAAGACCCGGGAAACAAGGAGGGTCCTTTCAAGAGATGGGACTAATTGGTAGATGATGCCACATGTGTGGATGAGGAGATACATTCGGATGGCCTTGTCGAGATACCTTCAATTGTTATGGATGTTGAGGAGCCTCCTCTTGAGAGTGATGACTACCTGGGAGCTTGTTCATTGAAGACCTCAATGATGATAGTGATGCTATAGATGCAAGTTAGCCTAGATGACATGGCTTGATGAAGCCAACTTAGCTATGTTGTTGATGCTCATTGTTCATTGTTCAGTTTTTTTTGCATTTTGAGTTTTGGATGGAGATTTGTTTCCTTTTGGTGTATGACATTGTGATTGGACATATATCATGATTGATGAATCATGATTCATATGAATATGCAAACAGTCATTTGAATTTCCACTTGGTTTATGTCTTATGATTATGATATTATATTATAATTTATTATCTGATATCGTGTTATACTTAAGGTTCATAAGTAATTTCCACTTTATATCAAATTATCAATGTTATTGATTTATGAACTTTTAAGCAATGTGCATGTTAATTGTTAATTGTATTTGTTACTTACTGAAATTGAATACTAGTGAAAATAAATTGATTTAATTTTTATTTCATATATCTATATATATAT
>LPNX010753507.1:85894-108380 GCA_001517045.1 Pseudotsuga menziesii
ATATATATATTACCCCCGACGTACCCAAGTTCCCTATTTCAAAAAGTGGTGTCCCCGTCCCCATCCCGAAGATTGGTGAAAGATATGGACTGCCCATTGCATTGTTTTTTGGAGGAGGTAACATGCCGTTAAGGCTTAGGTGATCTTATCTGTTTGCTAGTGAGGGATATGTTTTAACAATGTCGCTGAAATTTATGGTGAGTGGGGGTGATCTCAGTTTGCATCTAATGATGTGTAAATAAGAAGAGTTTGTACTCTCTCGACTGAGGTCCAATTAGTCTCTAGCAAACAAGGCGACCCCCAAACCTCTAAGCCATAAATAATTGTGGTTCAAACAAGGGTATCAATGAGGGGCATCTTGGAGGGAATGTCCTAAAAATGGTGTTGGAAACACCGTCTCTCAAGGACAACTAAAGACTTGTAACCATTGTTGACTTGGGTTGAAGAGCGTGTTGTAGACATAAATGAGGTCCTTAGAATTCTACCCCCAAATAAGCATAGGTGCTAGTGTCTCAATCTCCTCCTCTCCTTTGAAGAAGTGGTGGTCCAAGAGTGCCTTCTTCAACACATTGAAGATCATAACCTTAGTTTTACTTGTGTTGACCATCAATTGTCGAAGATCACAGAAAAGTGCCAACTGAACATCAAATGTCTCTATAGGCCCTCTAGGGATGAGGCTAAGAGGAGCACATCATCACCAAAGAGAAAGATATATATCTAGACTCAGTGGAGATGCCACCCATCTCCACCTTGGATATGATCTTGCAGAAAAGACTAGCTCATAAATGTAGATACCAAAGAGGTTGGGGGACAAGGGACACCCCTGCTTAACCCTAATGGTACTCCTAATAAAGTCGAACATCTGGTGCATAATACAAAGACAACCAAAGTACCCATACACATGCATAATGGAGGTCAAGAGTGTCTCAAATTGTTGATGCATCTAAGCCTCTAGAATAGGGCCTCACAAGAAATAAAGTTGAATGCTTTTTGAAGGTCTACAAAGTAGCAATAGACTATCGAACAGTGACGTCATGCCTCCTCTATGATGGCTCGAGGTGTGAGGATGTGATCAGTGATCTAATGTGTAGGTGTAAAACCCACCTGTCCCCTAGCATAGAGGTTGGAAAATGTGTGCCCCCCCTGATTGTTTGATAGTTGTTTGGATCCACATTGGGGCCCAATTTATGGATCAGGTGAATAGTGTGGTGTGACCAAGCATGCAAAAGACCTATATAGACAACATCATTAAACCGGTTGACCAAATGGCTATCCAAGGCATGAAGACCATTTTTGAAGCATTTTTGCCTAAAACCCTTCCTCACCCACAATTGTGTTGGTATTCATCACCCAAACTGTCTCCCAAATATTTTCGTAAGAAAATAATCAACATGAGGGCAGGTAAACTAAATTGGGGACTATATAGGGACATCCTATAAAGCAGAAGTATGAGAGATGGAACTAGACCTAGATCAAACAAGAGGGAAAAGTGGGGGAAGATAACGCACCAAAAGCTTTTGGGGGAATGGATAAGGGAGGCCAACAATTCACCTGTTCTCCGTGAGATAAAGAGGCATTTTTGTGGTGGAAGAGGCAACAATAAGAAGCTTTTAGAGTCTTTAAGGTCAAGAGAAGAAAACCCAAAAATTCAAATAATTTTGAGAAAGTGCATATAAATTAGGGCATCTTGTCTAAAAATGAAAGCAAATAGTTGAATGAGTTGTACAATAGAGGATTAGGTATACTTGTGAGTGAAGGGTACCATAACCCAATAGATATTGATACATTTGGCATGATTTCATAAAGATGTGATCATGCAAATTTTGGAGCTAATTTGAGGTTGATTGTGTTGTTTTCAAGACAAAAGCATATCTATTCTTGATTTTCAAAGGTTCGTTTCTTGCTTGATCAACAAGAAAGTGTGAGCATGCATAAAAGTTTATTCTTGATGAATTATTTGTTACCTGTTAATTTAAGTTATTACATGAATTTGACTTGTTAGAGCAAGTTGGATATTTCGGTCACTATTTTAAGAAACTTCAAACCACATGCATGTGTTCACCACTCCTATGTTTATCTTTTAGGGATTGGGTGACGATATGACTACCTAAGGCAGGGTGCTCCCTTCCAAACATATTTAGCATGCTTTTGAGGTTTCTATTCTAGATTTTGAGATACTCTTGGATAGTTACTTTGTATTCCATTCTCAATCTATACGAGATGGAATTTTGAAAAAAATAGGGATCAATAATATTTTCATCCATTCCAAATTCATTCTTCCATCACCATACTTCTTTCTCAAGTCCTTTCATGTCAAAGTATTGAGCAAGCTTGTGATCGAGTGTTGAAAGTTGCTCCCATGGTGTTCATGTAACAGTTAACTATCTTCTAAAGCATTGTAAAAGTGAAGCACTTGAGAAGTGATAGGTCACCTCTAAATTCTTAAGGTGTGCATTTGATATCACCATACTCTGTTAGTGGCAAAATCTTTATTGTGGATGTTTAATGCAGAATTTTCTGAATTGTTAAGTTTCAAGTAACTCTTGCCTCACCAGTTTTCTTCTAGTTTGACTCCTGTCCATTTAATTAAAAGTAACAAGTAAAAAGAACAATCTCATTTGCTGATTATGTATGGTGTACTTGTATATACGATGTATATTATTGCATATTTATCAAGGGTTATCGTTGATTTCACATCAAAACAATAAATCTTAACTTTACATTTTATCCTCAAGTGTTTAATGGCAGAAATTTAAGCTACTTCAAAGATTTCAGCGAGTATATTTTGCAAATGGAAACCATTTGAAATAAACCATTGAAGGATTTTTATTTCAAATCAATAGGAGTGCCCCCTAAGGCTAGCAAGCACTAGCCCAATACGAAAGGCATCATGTGAGGTAAAAGTGGCATTTTCTACAAGTGCACATTCGATCCTTTGGGACTCAATTCCAATTTCAAGAGATAACTTTGTGTGCGTCATTGGGAAGCGCAACCTAGTTCTTGTCGAAGAGTGCACCCAAGCTCATTGGACCTTAACATCCATAGCGTCAAGTCTACATGATATTGGTGAATATTGTTTCTTTGGAAGTTGTTTAATATTCACTTGTTGACCCCGCCAGCTTCAAAAACACCAAGAAAATTCTCCCTTTTGATCCACTTTTGAATAATCTCTAAGATCTCTTACGGCAATGACAAATAAAACCTCCACCCAATCCTTTGAGTGTTATTGGTAAAAATGTTATTTCCTCTAGTTCACTTTCGATGACAACACCTCCAGTTATTTCTACAATTTCTTCAATGATCTCTTTTAATATTGCTCAAATGGAAAATGCATTGTGTAACCTTATTGACATATAATGGGTGTTTCGGTGATATGCCAGAAAAGTATTCTATGGAAAAATTCCAAGGCAATAATACATTTATAAATGAGAAAATTCTTGAGGCTTTTAAATATTTTCTTGATGATTATAATGTGACTCGTGAAGGTGTGAAGAGAAGAGTATTTGTTCAATCGCTTGAGGGGGTTATGAGACAAAAGGTTTCGCTAGTTTAGGAGATGTAATTATTGCAGTGAAAAGGAGGATGATTCTTCCTTACTAGCAAAATTGACTAATCTCATTTCAAAAAGCTTACTCAACCTATAACATTTGTTGATGCTCATGCTCTTATTAGAGATGAATTTTAACTTCATGTTGTGAGAAAAATCCAACTACTTTGGTAGTAGCATATGCCCTTGCTTATGATTTGGAAAGAAATTTGGTTGCTATAGATAAGTCCACTTTACTTGAGTTGACAAGAAAGGATTGAACCTTGAGAAGAAAGAAAGATCTCCATCACTTAATTCACAATCTAAATTGCTCACTCAACTGACTACATTGACTCAAAAATGGTGTTGATAATGTTGGACATTGGGTTCAGCGCTCCCCGTGAGTTTCGTGACATGGACCAATCGCCCCCGAGATCCTAACTCTGGCGATTGTGGAGGAGATTAACACCTGCGAGTTTTGGTCTAATGACAATCGTGAGTCCAACAAATGGTATCAGAGCAACAGGTCAAGGGTTCGAAACTCACCCAACCGGCTTTGGGGGGGAGATTGTTGGGCATTGAGTTCATCCCTTCCCATGAGTTTCGTGACATGGACTAATCACCTCCCGAGATCCTAACTCTGGCGATTGTGGCAAAGATTAACCCCTGCGGGTTTTGGTCTAACAACAATCTTGAGTCCAACAAATAACTGCATCTGTGTTACAAGAGCTAAAAAACCCATACAGGGTTACATTACAGAGCACATGAGCGAGATTACACAATAACATCAATTGATATTATGAATAATCGATGCATTTATTACAATGATATTCACCTCTATTATAAAGAGTTCAAGAGGTTTTATTTGTCCAAAAATCTAAAAACTAATAATAACCAAAACCCTAACTTATAGAATAAGTCATTTTGGTGACTTTTTTACTCATGTAAGCCTTATATTCTAACACTGTCCAACAAAGTGGTGAGGTTTGAAAGAAATCAACAACCAACTTAACTTTAACCAAAACCCTAACTTTTATAGAATAAGTCATTAAGGTGACTTTTTTAACTCATGTAAGCCTTATATTCTAACACTATGTCCAACAAAGTGGTGAGGTTGGAAAGAAATCAACAACCAACTGAACTTCAATCGGCCTCATGTTCTACAGCAAAGAAAATTTACTCTGCATAAGGTTAAGAAGGTGGAAAATCCCCCCATAACCTTCTTGCTTCAAATATTTTCATTGATAGCTCATCTAGTATTTAGCATGAGGCTTGCAAAACCCCACATAGGTGTTAAATTTTAATAAGATATAGCAGTATAACTTTATTCATTTGCAGCATAAACAAAATAGGATCATTGAGAGATAACCATGCACAAAAACACAAAGAGACACAAAGATTTATCCTAAAAAACCACAAGGGAGAAAACCCAGCAACCTTCTTCTTACTCACAGATATCAGTTCAAGATACAATATACATCTAGATACAAGAATAGTCACATAAACAAGCTCTAGACAAACCCTAGAGCCAAAGAAAAAACTCTCCAAAAATAGCGAACCCAGAAAATAGTCTTCTACTACCTAGAAATAGTCTTCTTTCTCTCTTGTGCACTTCACTAGCCGAATTGAGCGAATTTCCTTAATCTCCAAATGAAAGAGGCGTCACCTCTATGCATACTCTTCTTTGGTTGACCTTTTCTTCTAATGGGGTCGACTTGTCTTCTCTTAACTGCACTGACTTGTCTTCAACATAATAATATTGCTTTTATTTATTATCTTCTTCTTGGCCGACTTATGTGAGGATACCTCATGCAACTACAATCATCAATACTCCATCTTAGCTAGGGAGGTATCATCATTCTAGAACACATATGGATATCATCTAAGCATCACGGTTTGTCTTAAACATCTCGTCATCATAAGGACGGTCTTCTAACATTCTCAGTCTATCGAGAAGTGTCAACAACTCAACCCAGTCCATCAAGGAGTCAGCATGCACCAACTCAACCTAGTTTATCGAAGAGTATACATGTAACAACCCAACTGAGTCTATCAAGGAGTCAACAACTCAACCCATACCATCAAGGAGTCAACATGCACCAACTCAACCCAGTCTATCAGGGAGTCTACATTTAACAACTCAACTCAATGCATCGAGGAGTCAACAACTCAACGCAGTCCATCGTGGAGTCAACATGCACCAACTCAACCCAGCCCATCGAGGAGTCTACATGTAACAACTCATCTCAGTCCATCGAGGAGTCAACAACTTAACCTAGTCCGTTAGAGAGTCAACATGCACCAACTCAACCCAGTCCATCGAGGAGTTAACATGCACCAACTCAACCCAGTTTGTCGAGGAGTCTACAGGTAACAACTCCAGTCAGTCAATCGAGGAGTCAACAACTCAATCCAATCAATAGAGGAGTCAACTCAACCCAGTCGATCGATGAGTCAACATGCACCAACTCAACCTAGTCCATCGGGGAGTCTACATGTAACAACTCAACTCACTCCATCAAGTCAACAATTCAACCCAATCCATCGAGGAATCAACATGCACTAACTCAACCCAGTCCATCGAGGAGTCTACATATAACAACTCAACTCAGTCCATCGAGGAGTCAACAACTCAACCCAGTCCATCGAGGAGTCAACATGCACCAACTCAACCCAGTCCATCGGGGAGTCTACATGTAACAACCCAACTCAGTCCATTGAGGAGTCAACAACTCAACCCAGTCCATCGAGGAGTCAACATGCACTAACTCAAACCAATCCATCAGGGAGTGTACATGTAACTAATCTCCCCACTTCATCACGGAGTGTCCGGGAGAAGGCACTACCCCATTCTGAGTTATCTAGGGACTAATCTCCCCACCCCATCACGGAGAAGGCGCTACCCCACTCTCAGTCATCCACCCGTAACCAAGTCACATGGTTAATACTAGGAACAACCTCTAGGAGGGTAGTGTGAGCAACTGAGGACTAATCTTCCCATCCCATCACAAGATGTTCGAAAGAAGGCACTGCTCTAGCCATGTCACATGGCTAATACTAAGGGAATGCTTGATGCATCAACACTACTCATCATGCAAAGGCCAATCTCCCCACCTCGTCAGAGGGTGCCTAAGAAAAGATACTTCCCTACCACCGGACCATTCACCCCTATCCAAGTCACATGACTAATATTGGGGGAATGTCTGCCCAATGTTGCAAACATTTGTCTTCAGGATCATCACATCTCCCTCTGTGCTAGAGCGCCCTGCTCCCTCTACATATGAGCATCCTTCTCCCTCTACATCTGTCAACAAGTCTCTCTATCTTGATGAGGAACAGATCACCAGTATACAACATCACGATCAAGAAATCATCATCAAAAACCTATTAGATCTGCACATGTTGAATCCTAAGGCACAAATAATGCTCTAACTACTTCTAGAATCTGCCATGACTCCAACTAGAAGCCAACTGCTCCTCATGATCATCGAAAGAATGAACATCTGTAGTAGAGAGACCAACATTTGTTGGAGCCTCTTGCTCCCAACCATCAATCTCCATATGAGATCCTCTGGACCTGTGGGTTATGTGTCCATATATGGTTGAATGTACTAGATCCACGTGTATATGTTGTCATTGTTGAACAATTCTTTAAGCATCACATCCATTTTAGCTACTCCCTCTGTCACAGAAACCATCATGCTATCTGATCCAGAACCTCAGTTGAGAACCATGTTCTTAAGACACTTCCCGCTTTTGAACATCCTACTCTCTCAAATACTGAATATCAATGGGATCTACATATCCATCACTTGTCCTTTAGAACAAGCCTCATCATCCTTCTCTTGTAGGTCATATGGTCTTTCCTACAACTCAAATTTAGTCAAATAGTTAGCAACATTGCATAATCGTATAACTTAATCAAATCATATTGACATTTCAATGCAATAGTTCACACAGTTATGTAAGCATCTTAGAAAACGCTTCAGCACAACATCCATCCATATCCCAGACACACATGGTAACTATTTAAATGCATTCCATCTCCATCAGAACACAGTATCGAGAACGTGCACTGCTCTCAGCATGTTAGCAAAGAGGTTTCATCCTAGACTAGCTCCATCAAGGGCTCGTGGAATGTTATGCAACACTATAGGCTACTTACCCAATCATATACATAACATGCAATACATGAGCCTACTACTAGTCAATCTCACTCAGATATACATAAAAGGAAAACTATATGTTCATCATGCTACATTATAACATACTTCCTAATTCTAGGAATACAAATCTGCACACAACTGTTATGAAAATATGTTCAAAACATTCAAATCTGATCTACAAGAGCAATAATGACAATTGATAACCCAAATACTTATCTTTTATTGTTTTCTGGGCTTCTTCTTGATCTCTGCCTCCTTGCAAAAATCACAGGAATCCTCTGATTTCTATCTTTCTTCTTGTCGAAAGCCCCTTGAAGAAACTGCAAAATGGATCTTCCTACATCACCAATGACAATCACATCATCTAGAAAATGCACTCATTGGTGCACACATAAAGTGCACCAGAAGAAGAACTCCTTTCGACGATCTTTTGTGCTTTCCTCGGGATCATCATTCCTTGACCTCTTTTGTGGAGTATCTTCATCAACGTCAAGCAATTGAGGCATGGTGCTTTCTCTTCTTTTTTATTCTGTAACACCATCCGGCATAGTGACCATACTTCTGACATCTAAAGCATTGAATTTGTGAAAGATCCTTCTTCTTCTTTTGATCTAGAATTGGATATGATCTTTCACCTTTATCTTTTATGTCTTGATTCTTCCTTCCCTTACCTTTTCCTTTCTTGGCATGTGTTGTAAGGGCTTGGCTTTCTTCATGTTGAGAGGCATGCTACTTGCCTCTAGCTACAAGTCTAGTTTCTTCTTGTGTACAATTTGCCCATAATCGATCAAACTTGGGCAATTTGGATCTCCCACTAATACTCTGAATGAAATGTTCCCAAGAAGGGGGAAGACCAGTGAGGGTCATCATGACAAGCTCTCTGTCATCAACCATTTCCCCAATGGTGTTCAACTGACCTCTTAGTTCAAAAATCTTCATGAGGCAGGATGCAACTGAGTCTACTCGTCATCCTGATATTGGAGAGTTTTTGTCTTAAGGCAAGTGCTCAGTGATGTTGCTATTCTCAAACAACTTCTTCAAGACATCAAACATCTACTTGAATCATCTTCTTATGAGAGATTTGAGGTATCAAGTAATCTTTTACCAAATCTATTGGAATCCTCCTTGCCTTAGCATCACTCTTCTTCCATTTAGACGTCTCTTCTTCCTCTTTTGGTTGTCTGGTACCTTTTCATTTACGAACTTCAAAAATTCATTCTCCTCTAGGATAATGAGTACCCTAAACATCCATGAATTGAAGTTAGAAGCCCCATCAAGTCTATCTTCCACTTTAACACTATTCATCTTGACTGCAAGCTCGAAACGGAAACCTGCTCCAAAAAACCCTAGGAAAAGAGGGTCAAAATTTGAAACTTGGCAAATGAGAAATTTAATCCCAAGGAAAGATGAGCCCTCCTTAGGGGATTTCCAAAACATTATTTTTCAGTCAAATCTATGGAAAGAACAACTCAAAACTGGAAGCCCTAGTTTTTCGGTTCTGACAAAGAATAGGTTATAATTGAAAAATTTTGGATCTGAAATCTGGTTCCATAGATAAATACACCCTCCCAGGGTGAGTTGAAGAATACTAAGGTCGAACCCAATCAATGTACATAAGGGCTTAAAGTAGGGAACGCTAGTTCTTGACACCGGTAGGATTAGGTCAAAAATGAAAGTTTCACCATACTGGAAATTGCCTCCACAGAAAGGTGCGCCCTCCTAGGGCGAGTTTCACAAGTGTTTTTATCATGTTGCTCTATGGAGAGAAGGGTCAAAACTTGGATGCCCTAGTTTTCGACAATGGCATCTATTCAGCACTGCTCTAATACCTTGTTAGATTTTAATATAATATAGTAGTAAAACTTTAATCCTTTACAGCGGAAACAAAATTGGATCACTGAAAGATAACCATGTATAGAAATACAAAGAGACACAAGATTTATCCTGGGAAACCACAAGGAAGAAAACTCAGCAACCTTCGTCTTACTCAAAGATATCACGTCAAGATACAATATACATCCAAATACAAGAATAATCACATAGACAAGCTCTAGACAAACCCTAGAGCCAAAGAAGAAACTCTCCAAAAATAGCGAACCCAAAAAAGTCTTCTTCTAACCAAAAATAGTCTTCTCTCTCTCTCTTGCGCACTTCACTAGCTGACTTGAGCGAATTTCCTTCATATCCAAATGAGGGAGGTGTCACCTATATTTAAACTCTTCTTTGGTTGACCTTTTCTTCTAATGGGGTCGACTTGTCTTCTTTGACTGGGCCGACTTGTCTTCAACATAATAATATTGCTTTTATTTATTATCTTCTTCTGGGTCGACTTGTGTAAGGATACCTCACGCAACTACAATCACCAACAATAGAGAATATACATGTGTTATTTTCCATATGTACCATAGTACAAATGAAGTGAAAAGGACCTTTAGAAACATACAATTAATGTTTTTTGGGTGATGGAAGAGGATGATTGGGTTGCAAATTTTTCTCACAATTATACACAAATTTTGGAACAACTAGAGCAGAAGAGGCCAATTATTTCTCTTTCTAATCAACACATGGCAGCAATTGAAAGAGGTATGGTCAAGACTAGAAAAATTAAAGTACTTTACCTCTTGTTGATCAAATTACTTTTGCATGTTAATGAGCCAATTGCACCAGTGCCAAAAACATATTTTAATCAAAAAAACTAGCACATTCCAAAGAAAAATCAACAAAGGTAATTTCATGGAAAGGGTTCAAACAAGAGAGAAGGTTGTTGATCTAGTTTCACAAATCAATCCTTCCAAATCAAGAATCGAAGTTGATTTAATTCAAGAGTTATTCAAGGTAAAATCCCTATCCCACTTGTAAATCTAATAAAGATTCTTGAGCGGAGTAGGGATATTAAGCAATTGCTTGATTTGCCAATTGATATCCCTATTAAATTGAATGTTAGTGATTCAAATCATTTGGCAATGGAACAACCTTGCATTTACTTGGGTCAACAATATATCATATGGAGTTACTATTAGTTTCTGGTTGCTCCTAAAGTGTTTTCACCTAGCTAGGGGAACACTTCACGTGATGTGGGCATCTTGTGGTCCCCTAGCCCCTTTGTTGTATTTTGGTTAACTTACATCTGAAGATCTTAGTAGATTTGTGCTTACCATGGTATCATATTGGGGAGGCCCACTTCTAAATGTGGTAGTTAGCACTCGTGTGGTTTGGCATCTTCTACAAGGGCACATTATTGAGGACATGTAGAGTAACCACCCTGGAGGAGGGCCATATGCATTTGAATGTTGGACACAAATCCTTGGGGTCAATGGAGCGACCTTCCACATACGTTGAGGAGCAATGCTCGAGTTAAGGAGGCATGTCGTTGGAGGACACATCATCTTGCTCAAAAGAGAATTTAACATGTTAACACCTAGACTTGGAGGGTGCACCACCTTGAGGGTTATACAAACCCTATTGTGCCATACAGCATTATTCTTAATGTCGCACTCCACTTGGGGTTTTGGTGTTAAATTCACTTAGGGTTTACATGTGGACTTGGTCCATTTTTTATTATTGGTCTCTCTCACCTTGGTTAATAGAAAGCGAGAAGAATGTCTTTGTTACAACTAATTGTATTATGTGTTAGAGATGTTACGGTTGGTGTGATACCAACTATTGGAGGATCTTGGAAGAACAATTATTTACTCTTGTAACAAGGATAGTGCTTATGAGAGGCATGTGTTAGGGTTCATTGTGTTGGACATGTGTTGGACTCTTCCTTGGTTTCTAGAGCTTTTTTGGATAACAGTTTCCCAACCCATTATAAACTAATTCTAATGAAGGAAAAAGGGTTGTAA
The DNA here is from genome assembly GCA_001517045.1 of Pseudotsuga menziesii. Lineage (NCBI taxonomy): Eukaryota > Viridiplantae > Streptophyta > Pinopsida > Pinales > Pinaceae > Pseudotsuga > Pseudotsuga menziesii. The sequence goes on from LPNX010753507.1 coordinate 97,432, forward strand.
TATAATTTGATGTTGTGATCCTTCACCTAGAAATTGAATCACAACAATGATAGAACTCTTAAACTTTAGAAATACCAAAATGAATTCACACAATAAACAACACAAGAACGTAAAGAAACCTTAAGCTACGATAACACCATCAAATACTCCTTATGGAAGGAATCACTACACAAGCCAATTTTGCTACAAAATAATACATCCAGCCTATATCATACAATGATAATCATGTATATTTATTCTTTCTCATGAGTATTCCTAAGGGGTCTATGCCAACCAACCCTTATTATATTATTTCCTATAACTAGCTAGTGTGTCTACTTATTACCCACCAATTACCAAGTGCGCTTATTCCATAATTATGGCCATACTACATATATTGTCCCCTTCCGTACCTCCCTAGGTACCCCATATTATCCTCCCTATGTACATTACAATCCATCCCCCTTCGCATGTTTCTCCCTCAAAACACGATAGGAAACCATATAATATGATCTAAGTAATGTAGCTAACTGGTACCAAGCACAAGCATCCATCCATTGTAGTGAAATGTGGACACAACGCCCAAATACTTCCTTGGCATCTTGATCTTGACTTTAGTTGTTCCTCTGGTTCCATGTTGTTATTATGTTGTTTTGGTATCTCCATGCATTTCTTTTAGTCCTCCATGTTCCTCTGCATTGGTTGGCTTTTTGGTTCCATGTTCATTGATGCTCCCAATCTTTCCTTCATGATTTTTGTTCCTCATATGGTGTGGGTGGCAATATACAACAACCTTAGTTATTGGTTTCTTCTTTCTTCTTTCTTTGGTTCTTTTGAGATAAGAATTTCCTTAGATTCATCTTCATTTGATGCCCTTCCTAGGGCTTTTCTCCATGCGCTTCTATATCCCATTCTTCTGATTCAATCTCATACTCTTCATCTTTCATATCTGTAGATACCTCGACTATTTTACAAGCAAGGACTTCTTTATGTACCCCCGTGTACCCTTCTTACTTAGTAAGAGAAATGTCTTGCACTGTAATTCCTTCTTCTACCAAACCTTCAAGAACCTATTTTGCACCAACAGAGTCAATCCAATGGTATCCCAAAACAATATCCACATCTTTCATATTGTTAAGCCACGCAAACTTCAAACTGGATTGATTTTGCATTAATACATGGACAAGTGATATTTGGATTTCACCTTCCAAGAGGTCCCTTGGACTTCTAAATAACTCATCACTTCAGTTTATTATTAGAAAACTGAAAATATAATCTAAATAGGTTAATATTTACAATATACAATTATCTTGTAGGATTAAGTATCAAACATGTAGATTTTCACAAGTTTCCAGGCTTCGGTTTATAAGTAAAATTTATCTCAGTTTATTCCCAAACCCAGAAAATTAATGACTGGAAATAAACATAAAATTTTCAGACTTAAAACACTGCTGTAACTTCACTTTTTCACTGACAAAAAATAAATAATCAGCACGCCAATCAACACAGTACTCAGAAATTTTTGGCCAATGCCCTTGGAAAAACTCACAAGGGAAAAACCAATCAGGGAGAGAGAGGGAGTTTTTATTATGCTTCTAGGATAAAAAATCAGACATTCATTTACAGTCAAAATCCATCTTATTTCAACCCAATAGGCTGCCTCGATTTCTATGCAATATTTTTCTCGAAAATAGTGTCGAAATAGCAACAGCCTTCAGCCTCGATTCCTGTGTAGAGAAGTAAACTTTCTGCCCTCGATTTATGTGCATACATTGCTGGAAATCCATACAGTACGGACACCATTAAATGTTGTCGTACAGACCTCAAAAACTGCACCTGGAAATGAAGACAACAACCTCGAAAATCGTGCCTAATCTTTCCTCGATTTCTGTGCTGAAAAAGGCCTTGGAAACCGTGCAATCCCCCATCCTGAATCTCCTCAAAATATCAACAGCATACTTTCCCTGTCCCAAGAAATTATGTCCAGGCTCCTGCCAAACCTCCAATCCCAAAAAATAATGCATCAGTCCAATATCAATCATCTCGTACTCTGCTACAAGATCCTTCTTGCAAGCTGCAATGGGTCTCTCTCTCCCTGTGATAAACAAGTCATCAACATATAGCAGAAGAATAAGCGGATCATCTCCAACCATGATGAAGTAAAGATTCAAATCTGCTTTGCTCTTATGAAACCCCATACTCAGCAAGTAAGAATCAATCCTGGAGTACCAAGCTCTAGGAGCTTGCTTCAGCCCATATAGTGCCTTCTTCAACCTGCAAACATGAGACTCTCTCTCATGAATCTCAAAGCCCAGAGACTGCTCAACATAGATCTCCTCCTGTATGATCCCATTGAGAAATGCGGTCTTCACATCCATCTGATGGATCTTCCAACCCATTTTCGTTGCAATGGAGATCAATGCCCTAATAGAAGTATACCGAGCAACCGACGCAAAAGTCTCATCATAATCAATGCCCTCAACTTGTGAAAACCCCCGCGCTACAAACCTGGCTTTGTACTTCTCCACACTCCCATCCACTGCATGCTTTAGCTTGTAAAGCCACCGAAAAATCATCACTAACTTCCCCTCTGGTCTCAAAACTATCTCCCATACACCATTCTTCATGATGGAATGGTACTCATCCATCATGGCATCTCTCCAAACCGAATGCTGGGAGGCCTCCTCAAAAGTAGAAGGCTCAGAATCACATGTACTAGCCACCAACAACATGCCCAATCTGTCAGGCATCTTGATGGCCCTCACGTCCTCCCTGGATGTCCCAAACTCCAGAGCTTCCTTCAAGGTATCTCGAAGCCACTTAGGTGCCTTCGACCTTGGAGGTTGCTCCCACACTAGTCGATCAGCATCAAAAGATCTACCAGAGGTGGAACCCCAGTATCCCGTGACCATGAAGCCTGTGTACCAACACCAGGAGTACCCTGTAATCCTGATCCTGATCCCGATCCCCTCTACGGTGTACCTGTAATAGTAGACCCATCACCTGTCCCTGAAGACCTTGTTGGTCGAACCACTAAACCTAGTGAACCTGTGCTAACACTGTGCGGTCTTGTAACCCCGGAAACCTGTGATCGTGACTATTGCGCTGATGGAGCCTATGAAACAACCTGAGGTGCAGGGACCTACTGCTCTCCCTGCTCTGACTCTCTCGACTTCCTGAAGGTCCGCTCCTCCTCAAACTTCACATCCCTTCTCACCACCACTTTCCTTTGAGAGGGAAGGTAAATACGGAAGGCCTTCGGAGTCTCATCATAACCCACAAAGATGCCCTTCTCTGCAGTTGGCTCCAACTTTGTCCTCTTCTCTAAAAATGGCTAACTTGAGGCTTCTTGCCTGAAAAGCACTCCTCAGGTGTCATATTCCCCACTGCACGATGGGGACGCCTGTTTTGAAGATATACAAATGTGTTGCAAGCCTCATCCCAAAGAAAGAAAGAAAGTGACTGGTCATGTAGCATAGCTCGCGCTGCTCGAACAATGGACCGGTTCTTCCTCTCTGCTACTCCATTCTGCTCTAGCGTATACGGAACTGTCAACTGTCTCCTAATACCCTCCTGTCTACAAAATCCATCAAACTCCTTGGATGTATACTCACCCCCGTTATCCGATCTAAGAACTCGGATCTTCCTCCCTGTTTGGTTCTCCACAAGAGCTTTGAACTCTTGGAACCTCTGCAAGACTTGCTCGGACTTCTTGCTCTTCAAAAAGTAGATCCAGGTCTTCCTGAAATGGTCATCAATGAATGTCACATAATACTTGTATCCTCTCAAGGACACAGAAGACATCGGTCTGCATAAGTTTGAATGTATCAAGTCAAGGACCCTTGCTAACCTGCTATCACTACTCGGAAAAGAAGTATTGGTGTACTTTCCCAAAGCACACCCCCTGCACACATCACTCTACCCTGTGCTGAACTCCGGTAAACTTGTAACCATCTATCTCAACAACCCCAAGGCTAGATGATGCAAGTAAGCCATCCTCCTATGCCAAAGCTCACAAAGCTCACTGCTGCTGCTATGTGCCAAGGCAAGCTACGGCTGAAACAAGAGCCTATACAGTTTCCCACATCTCACTTCAATGGTAACTGAAGCAGATGATCCTGCAGTCTTGGGAAACATATGCACGTGTCCATCTAGGAAAGACACCCCAAGACCCTAATACTCGATCATGGAAACTGAAACTAGGTTCTTCTTCAGCTCAGGTACATACAATACATATCGCAACACCATGGGACTCATGGACTCCCTCTGAAAGGTAATGGTCCCACGACCAACAGCTCTGACTGTTGGGTCATCTCCCAACACAACCTCCACATTTGTCTATGTTTGTGAAAGCTCGAAGAACATCTCACGAGCACCTGTCATGTGGCTCGAGGCTCCGCTATCTATATATCAAGTGTTGGAAGTAGATGCACTATAAGAATGGTCTATCACTAGGGAAAACTCCCTCTGTCTGTCAACATCCGCACTGATGAAAATAGATGCTCTCTCAATCTCAACATGCCCAGTGCATAGTGAAAACTCACTCTGAAATCTCGCGGCAAAGTCATCGACTTCCGCGAAAGTTGTTGTCTGCTGCTGCTTCTTCTTCTTGTTCGAACACGTTGCAGCATAGTGTCCCATCTTGTGACATGCAAAGCACTTTACAATGCTCAGATCCTTCTTCTGCCCATCCTGCTACTTGGCCCCACCCTTCTTGGGACCCTTCTCGGTCTTCTTCTTCCCCTTTGCTATCAACGCCACATCCTCCTCATCCTGCCTACTAGTAGAACCACTGCACTGCAAAAGACCTCTCTGAGTCTCCTCCTAAACAAAGTCATCACATACGATGTCCCATGAAGGTAGGTTCTCTGTAACCACCAAACCCTGTACAAACACAACCCAAGGTGCAGTCACCCCATTCAAGGTTGTACGAACTAGCTCAGGACCAGTTACCACCTCCTCAACAGCAGGAAGCTCATCTCTTACCTGAGAGATCCTAGTAAGATAAGTCATACACACCTCTCCTTTGACCATCTTGATACCTTTCAGTTTCTCTCTCAAAACCATCTTCCTATTTTCATTGGAACTCTCAAACAATCCGTTCAAAGCAATCCACATTTCAGCGAAGGATCTGTGAGGTATAACATGGTCTTTAACAACATCTAAGATAATCCTCATGGCTTTAATATCTTTCTTATTAAAGGCTGAAAATGCTACTGCATCTGTAGCAGTGGGAATGACAAGGAGATTTGTTGTAGTGTTTCTAACTACCTCCTCCCACAACTCATTCTCCCTCAGCACAAGTGAAATCTGAGCCTTCCATGAGACAAAGTTCACTGCCCCATCCAACCTATCCTTAGTTCTCAACCCAACGGAAGTCATTTTTCTCAAAGAACAAGTTTCAACAAAATGTACTACTGTCACAAAAGTTTTCTCGAATTCTGGAAATGACTGTTAGTCTGCAAATATTAGTTTTCTGCCCCATCAGCTCTGATACCATGTAGATTTTTCACAAGTTTCTAGCCTCCGGTTTATAAGTAAAATTTATCTCAGTTTATTCTCAAACCCAAAAAATTAATGATTGGAAATAAACATAAAATTTTCAGATTTAAAACACTGTTGTAACTTCACTTTTTCACTGACAAAATGAATAATCAGCATGCCATTCAACACACTATATTCAAGAATTTTTGGCCAATGGCCCTGGAAAACCCCACAAGGGGAAAACCAGTCAAAGAGAGTTTTTATTATGCTTCTAGAAAAAAAAATCAGACATTCATTTACAGTCAAAATCCATCTTATCTCAACCCAACAGGCTGCCTCGGTTTTCGTGCAAATGCTGCCTCAATTTTTGTGCAATATCTTTCTCGAAAACAGTGCCAAAATAGCAGCAACCTTCAGCCTCGATTTCTGTGCAAACGTAAACTTTCTGCCCTCGATTTCTGTGCATACACTGCTGGAAATCCATACAGTACAGACAGCATTAAATGTTGTACAAACCTCAAGAACTATGCCTAGAAATGAAGTCCGCAACCTCAAAAACCGTGCTTGATCTTTCCTCGATTTTTGTGTTGAAAATGGCCTTGGAAACCGTGCCCAAATCGTACAGTACCGATACAATAAATGTTGTACAACTTCTTGGGATTCGTACCCACAATAAATGCAATCTGTACAACTCCTCGAAATTCGTGCCCACAATATATGCAGTCCATACAACCTCAAGTTTTGTGCAAATAATAAAGGTTGTCTTGAAATTCGTGCCCACCAAAAACTCTCCAACAAGTTGTCTCAAAATTCGTGCCCATACTCTCCTTCAGCTCTCTTCTCTTCGATCTTCTCTCAAGAATGAATGAATCTGCCTTTCCCTTGCTTTTTGCTCATAACCCTAGGTAGGTGAAGAGACATATCATCCAAAGGCTGAGATTGTATTAGATCAACGGTTGAAATTAATTGCTGATATTTTATTTCTAAAATATTAATTTCATTCACCCACTTAAATTTATCAAACACTGACTTTATACTCTAAAGTCAAATTAAATGCGCACTTAAGTCATTTAATGCAAGGGTCACTTTATTTCTCCTCTCTAAGTGACTAAGGCTAAAGTCACTTAGGGGAACACTTCCCTAGGTACAAAACTAACAAAACATCCCCCCCCCTAATTTGAAGGGGTGTTTGTAAGTCCAAGCATCTTTCTAAATTTCTCAAGTTCTACTCTTCCAAAAGCTTTGGTGAAGATATCTACAATTTGCTCCCTTGTAGAAACTGTCTCAAACGAGTAGTCTTCGCCTCTACATGATATTGAATCAGATGGTAATATGTGTTGATGTGTTTAATGCGATAATGGAATCTAGGATTCTTGGCCAACATCCTAGTGTAATCATCAATAAAAGTCATGAGAAATTTATTACCATTTGTAGAAGCCACAGGCATGGGGTCACACAAGTCAAAGTGTATCAACTCTCATTTTTCTACATGCTCTAGAAAGTGAGTCATGGAAAGGTTGCTTACTATGTTTGCCAAGAATACAACCATCACATTGTTTCAACTTCTTTAGAATGGTAAGAAAAGCATAAACACAATTCTTATTCAACAAACAAACACTATCATAAATGATATGCTCATATCTAGCATGCCACAAAAGATTGGATGACAATGTACTTTCATCATGTTGAAAGAGGTGCAAAATTATGTGATCTTGCAAATATCCATTTCAGCTTCAATAGTCTCTCATCTTCCCATCCAGTAATGATGACTTGGCTGTTAAAGGATCTCCTTTATCTCAAATTTCCCATTGAATATGCAGGTGGAATGGCCTTGATGTCGAATATGCACAAGAGACAACAAGTTTATCTACAACTCTAGAAGATAGAGAACATTATGCAACATAAAGTCATGGAACCCAAGTAATTTGAGCCTGATAATGCCAATACCCTTGGATTTGATGCTGGATTTATTTGCAAAAAATGCTCTTGTCCTGAAGATGAGCCTTGGGGTTAGGCTCGAAACGTTGACAAAACATGGATTTCTCCATTGACTCCATTGCAGAGACTCCAAGATCGGAAACCACCATCTACATCGTTATCTAAGAGAGTTCAAAAGCAAAAAAGAAAATAATTTCTCCACTATCACCAGTCTCATTTCTAAGAGACAAAAAATAATTATGCTAACGGATGACAGCAATGCTATCAAGCTTAGTTGAAAGGGACAGCAACAAAGCTTTAGAACATGAAAAAGATTTTTTCATATTTCTAGTGTCATCTTCTGCTTTAATATATTAATGTTAGTGGACCAAGAGTAATATGTTATATCTAGCATCTAGTTCTAAAAATTGGTTTTATTTTGGCTTACAACTAAATGAGTAGTCTACAGAATCCAGATATTAAACATAGCCAATAATAATCAAAGACTAAAATCCATATGCCCTTCAATACAAGTACCAGATGCATAGACTTGTTATTTCAGGATAATATTTGTTCAATTAAAACAACAAAAAATCTTTTTCCAAATTCATAAAAAAATCACGAAGAAAAAGAGAGAAATCACTCCAGATTTCTAACATTCAACTTCAAAGCATGACAGGTAGTTGACTAACAATGCTACACTACACTCCCGAATCAAGTGGTCTGTAGTATAAAGGACGAAATGGTGGCATGTGGCACATCCCAAGAAGAGGACTGGACCAACGAAACTTGTCTGTCGTCCCGTTGAAAGGACTGCCACCTTTTCCTTGTTAATCAATGAACAAACTGCTCGTTCACTCTCGGCTCCGGTAAAGTGTGAAATCTATCAGCTCTACAGTCAGTCGGTTACTGAAATTATGGCAATAGCTCATCTCTCAGCTAGAAAGGACACCCGCAATGATGGTTTTTACAGGCTTAACACCATGAACTGGCCTGATAGCAATCCAGGGACAAGTACAGAGGCAATCGCTGCTATGAAATACACCGAAGTCAGCCACCCAAGCATTCGATTTCAGCATCATGAAGGCAGATGGGCAGCTGCTCCAGGGGAATTGACAGTTAAGCAGGCAGGAATGGGCTCAGTGGTCAGGTACATTGCAGGGCTCGTCACTTCATTGTTTGTTTCTATTCTCACCTTATTTGATCTCCCTTCTGTTTTTTCTCTCTCAAGCTAATCTATAACTTTCCCCATGATACTCAAAGCAACGCTCCTTCTGATATGTTAGTGTCCAATCCCTCCTTGTGCTGCTTCCTTCTAATCTCTGAGACTCCCTTGTGCTCTTCCTGCAAGAGGTGGTACCCTCTTCCCCTCCTAGAAGTCTCAACCTCATCCTCTGCTCCTATCCCCATTTCAAGGGCGTCCTCTATGCCCAGCATGCCCCTCTCCCACGACACCTGAAACGGCAAGGCCCCTATTACTAACAGTAGAATTAAGCTCGAAATTGAACACAATCACTCCCAGTACTTCCGCCTCACCCCAGCCCACATTCAAAGGAAAATTGAGGAACTTAAGGAGGACACTTGCCTAGAACAGGAATGCACTCTGGATGAGAAAATTCTAGAAAATATGGAAGGCCATACTCAAGACCCAGGAAACACAAGAACCAGAGATATTAAATATTTTAAGAACATTGCACTCTGTTGAAAAACTGAGATTTACTGCTTGCTGGTTTAAATGAACAATTTGTGTTTTTCACTTCAGCCGGTTTTGCATAGGCTTGAAGTTACTTAAAATTTTGAACAATTTTAAACACACAGTAAAAATTACTAACAGGCTGAAAACAAATGCATGCACACCATAAAAATTTACTCAGAGATTTTTGGCTAATCAGCCCTGGAAAAACCCCCACGGGGAAAACCAGTCAGAGAGGAGAGATTTTTATTTATTTCTTCAGCAATGTACAGGACAGAAAAACAGTGAAAAAACAACTTATCTCCACCGGCAAACTTCTTCACAAAGTCTGGAAAAATTATGCTCAGCAAAACAGCCAACACCCTTTTTCTTTTTCTGTGCCAAACCAGCAGTACCAGGCCGTACTTCTTCTTGGAAACTGTGCCAAAGAAAACAGACTGTACAGCAGTCCGTACCAGCAGTCCGTACCAACAATAAATGCACCCTTCTGTCTCGATTTCTGTGCTGTATTAATGCTGTCCGTACAGCATTAAATGAAGTCGTACCTCCTCGAAATCAGTGCCTAATAAATGCAGGCCGTACCACATAAAAATCTGTGCTGAAAATTTAATGCAGCCGTACACAGGCCGTACCACGATTTCCTGAGCAATAAATGCAACCGTACAGTTCAATAAATGAAGGCCGTACTCCTCGATTTCTGTGCAGTCATTCCAGCATTAAATGAAGGTGAATGCTCCTCGAATTCTGTGCATTAATGGCTCTCTCTCCTGGAAAAATCGTACCCTTCTCAACAACTCGACTTCCTCTCCTTCAGCTCTTCTCTTCACATGCAAAAAAAAAAAAAGTGAAAAACCCTTTTGCCTCCCTCATGCTTTTTGTTTACCCTAAGTGAGTTTCTTAATCCAATGGTGGAGAAAGAATCAAATCAATGGATGAGATTGAATGAGAGTGAAAATCACTTTTATTTATTTCTCATAAATAAAATCACTCACCCACTTAAATTTATCAAAAAGTGACTTTATTGTTATAAAGTCTCATTAAGTGACATTTAATGTGAGGGTCACCTTTTTCCCTCTTAAAGTGACTTTAGGCAAAAATTAAAGTCACCTAGGGAACATCTGCCTAGGTACAAAAATCAACACTCCCTCTTACCGAGGAAGGTGTTCCGTACCACTCCCAACTTATCTCTGAAGAAGACGAACTTGCCCCTCCCCAAAGACTTCGTCAAGATATCAACTACCTGCTCATCGGTAGAAATATGCCGAAGCTCAACTGCTCCTCTCTGAACGTAGTCTCGGATGAAATGGTATCTGATCTCTAAGTGCTTTGACCTGTCATGGAATACTGGATTCTCAGAGAGATGAATGCAACTCTGATTGTCGCAGTAGATCGCCGTAGGCCTAAGCTCCTGATCAAACAAATCTACCAAAAGCTTGCGAAGCCACAGTGCTTCACAAGTAGCCTGACTGGCTGCTATGTACTCAGCCTCAGCAGTACTCAATGCAACGGATCTCTGTTTCCGGCTGAACCACGACACTGCTGCCGAGCCCAAACTGAAACAACAACCGGAAGTGCTCTTCCGGTCCCGCACGCAACCTGCCCAGTCTGAATCCGTATACCCAACCAAGCCAACTCCATCCGAACCCCTGTAGTCCAAACCATAGTCCACTGTCCCTGCAAGATATCTCAAAACGTGCTTTGCAGCCGTCCAGTGCACACTCCTAGGCTCAACCATGAACTGGCTAAGAGTGTTCACCGCAAAGCACAAATCTAGCCCGGTGTTGACCAGATACATCAACGAACCAATCAGCTGACGATATAGTGTAGGATCTACCAACTTGCCCTCGGAAGCATGGAGTTGCTTCCAGTTGGTAAT